>VMDO01033545.1:0-17849 GCA_007922755.1 Pedetes capensis
TTTATTTTCCTCTAAGATCCTCTGGCATTACTAAATGGGCCCAGGAAAGTCTTTTCAGAAAGGATCAAAGAAAGGGCTGTCAAGGAGGAGAGACAACAAGAGAAAGTTCAGCACCTCAAAAAAAGTAATTATTTCAGAGCAGGAGAAGCCAGCCAATGAAAACACCACACTTGAGGGTTTCAAATGAAAGTGTCCTTTCAACCATAGCTGTAAGGGAAACCACTAATGAATCATGGCACCTGGTAAGGAATAAATAACAACTTCAAAGGGGGTTAGGGACAGGGTGGAATCTAGAGGCTGTTCTAAAGGAGTGCAACAGGACATAGCAGGTTGGTTTTATTGTGCTGGAAGGAAGTAGCCTCAGGCATATTCATTATTTATGCATTCATTCAACAAGTGCTAATTGGATGTCTTCTGTATGTCAGGACTTGTTCTCAGAGACATTCACTTTCCAGTTGTGATAAGAAGTAATGGAAGCTAATAGAACAAATTAGTCAAGATTTTGTGACATCTCAGTGACTCAGATATTCATCTTCTTCCTTAAATATTAAAGGCTTTGGAGGAGTACAAAGGGGGCTGGATACCTGACTAAGCTGGAAAAGATGCAAACAACCCAGCTGAGTGTCTTAACAGAATTGGATTCTCTCAGTTCTGGAAGCTAAAAGCCCCAAATCAAGAGGTCTTCCGGGCTAGTTTCTCCTGAGCTCTGTGATCCTCTGGAGAGGATCTGCTCCAGGCCTCTCTCCTTGACTTATAGATGACTATGTCTTCTCATATTATCTTTCCTCTATGTGTCTCTCTGTATACAAATGCCCCATTTTTATAAGGTTTGTGGTTGTTGTTGGTAGGTGCCGTGGAGTCAGTATCTGACTCATAGGGACCCTCATAGGGTTTTCAATGGCTGACTGTTTCAGGATTGCCTTGGGAGTGGATTGCCCGGTCCTTCTCCCATTTTTGCGGTGCTGGGAATTGAACTCAGGACCTCAGAGACTGCAGCGCAGCGCTCTACCAAGCTAAATCCCAGTCCTTTATAAGGCTAGCAGTCATATTAGATAGGCCCCAATCTGATGATCTCACTTGAACTTGACTATTTTTATAAAGATCATGTATCTGAATAAGGTCACACCCTGAGGTGTTGTTGTTAGGTGCCATCGAGTCATATCCAACTCATAGCGACCCTTATAGGGTATTCAATGGCTGTTTCAGGATTACCTTGGGAGTGGATTGCCACATCCTTCCCCTATTTTTGCGGTATTGGAAATTGAACTTGGGACCTCAGAGACTGCAGAACAGTGCTCTACCAACTGAGCTAAATCCCAGCCCCACTCTGAGGTACTAGGGGTTAAATCTTCAATGTATGAATTTTGTTGTTGTTGTTAGGTGCTATCGAGTTGGTATCTGACTCATATCGACACCATGTACAACAAGTGAAACACTTTGTCAGTGTTTCTCTGCTATTCATAGGGTTTTCAATGGTGGATTGATTTTTGGGAGTGGGTTGTTGGGTCCATCTCCCAAGCCTACAGCACCTGGTGTTCCCAGGCGGTCTCCCATCAAAGTACTAACCAGGCCCAAACCTGCTTAGCTTCTGAGATCTGATGGAATTGGAAACCACAGTGCTACAGCTGCAGGCATATAAATTTTAGGTAGGCACAATTCAAAAATAACACATCTCTACTCTATAACCATCTACTCATAGGTGGTAGACAATGGGGTAGTCCGGTTTGTTATTGTTGTTAGATGCCATTGAGTTGTTTCTGACTCAGTGATCCTCATAGGGTTTTCAATGGCTCATGGTTTAGTTCAACCAAAATCGAGTGAAAGTCTCACAATTATCAGACACTAGGTATATTCAGAGACAATTAGGACAGGGTTGCTACCTTGAGCAGAAACTAAATTCAGGTTGTAACCTTGGTAAATGAGGTACTCAAGAGAGGCCAGGGTTTCCACTAGTTACTAGGCATAGAAACATGGCAATACGTGCAAAGAAACAATTATTACAGAATGTGAAAAATGCATCTAACCCAAGATTGAGACCCCAAGGGTGATATCACTTTGGAAGTGACATCTGAACTTGATCCTGAAGCATGAATAGGAGTAGGAGTAGGTGTCTATTCTTCACATTGGTTGCCAGTAAGCAAAAGGCCCATGGAAGAGCTGACTCTAAAAGCAGACTGTAGCAGAGTTCTCTCTTCCGCAGGGAAATCAGACCTTTTCTCTTAAGCCTCACCCAATGGATTGTATGAGGCCCACCCACATTATGGAGAGCTATCTGCTTTATTCAAAGTCTACTAATCTGAATTTAGTTCAATTGGTAGAGCACCGCTATGCAGTCTCTGAGGTCCTGAGTTCGATTCCCAGCACCACACAAATGGGAGAAGGATGTGACAATCCACTCCTGAGGCAATCCCCAAAACAATCAGCCATTGAAAACCCTATAAGAGTTGCTATGAGTCAGACATGACTTGACGGCACCTAACAACAACAAGAACAACTACAACTACACTAATCTGAATGTTTGTTTTTGTGGCTGTAAGGTGTTGTCAAGTTGAGCGTAACTCATAGTGACCTATGTACAACAGAACAAAATACTACCTGACACTGTGTCATGCACATGGTCTTTTTTATGTTTACTGTTGTAACCACTTGTCAATCCATCTAGTTGAGGGTCTTCTTTTTTTACATTGGCCCACCACTCTCCCAGACTTGATGTCTTTCTACCTTCGTAGCAACATCTAGACTCATGTCTGAACTAATACCTGCCTCCTTTGTCCTGGACATATAAACATAAGGTTAATCATCACATCCTGTGTCCCCATTGTAAGGAGGGACACGGTGTACCTGCATGCCCTGGTACTGCTTTTAAACAAAACCCTGGTATACCCTACCCCATGGCACTCAATATCCAGTGGTCTTCTACACTAGATCTCAAGTGACTTGAGTGTTGTAAGAGGTATGCTTACATGGAAGTTGGTCGTCTGGGGTGTGAAGACTTAAGCACATGCAAGATAATGTTGAAACTTTCTCAGAGGAAGATGGTTGACAGACAAAGTCTCAAAACTTAGGGTGTGTCCTACCTCCTTGAGATTCTCAGATGCCTGATGTGCAAGATCTGAGAGCAAAGGTTGATGTTACTTTGGATGGTATATCACCCTAGGGAGTCATCCCTCAAAAAATGCAGGATTATTTTCCAGTCTAGGAGAGCTCCCAGACACTGTGGCACTATCCTTCACAGTAGACCTTTCTCTCTATTAGATAGGGATATTTTTTACTTCTACTAACATTGGGACAATTCCTGGGGGGGGACCCAAATCCTATTTCTTCGTTATTGTTGTTAGGTGTCATCAAGTCTGGTCCAACTCATAGCTACCCTATGTATAACAGAATGAAATATTCCCTGATTCTGTGCCAGGCACATGATATTTTTTATGTTTAAGCTCATGGTTGCAACCACTGTGTTAATCTATCTAGGTGAGGGTCTTCCCTTTTTTTTGTTGATCTGTCACTCTCCTAAACATGATATGCATCTCCAGGGATTGATCCCTCCTAACAATCTGTCCAAGATATATCAGACGCAGTCTAGCCATCTTTGCTTCCAAAGAGCACTCTGGTTGCAATTACTCTAGGATGGATCTGTTGGTGTTTTTCTTTGGCAGTCTATGGTATATTCAATATTTGTCTCCAGCACCATAATTCGAAACATCAATTCTTCTTCTGTCTTCCTTGTTCAATGTCCAGCTTTCACTACCATATGATGCAACTGAAAATATCATGGTGTGAATCAGGTGCAACTTCGTCTTCAGTGTGACATCTTTACTATTCAACACTTGAGGTCTTTTGCAACAGCTTTTTCCAATGCAATGCATCTTTTGATTTCTTGACTGCTCCTTCTGTGGGTGTTGATTGTAGAACCAAGTAAAGCAAAATCTTGGATAACCTCAATCTTTTCTCCTTTTATCATGAAGTTGCTTATTTACCCAGTTGTAAGGATTTTTGTTTTGCTAATGCTGAGGCACAATCTATACTGAAGGCTGTGTTCTTTGATCCTCATCAGTAAGTGTTTCAAATGTTCTTCATTTTTAGCAAGCAGACTTGTGTCATCTGTGTAATGCAGATTGTTAATGAGTCTTCCTCCAATCATGATGCCACATTCTTCTTCATAAAGTCCAGCTTCTTGGATTATTGGCTCAGCATAGAGTTTGAGGAGGTATGGTGAAAGGATACAGCCCTGAGGCACACCTTTCTTGACTTTAAACCAGGCAGTGTTTCCTTATACTGTTCAAATGACTGCTTGTGGACCATGTACAGATTCCTCCTGAGTACAATTAAGTGCTCTGGTATTTCCATTCTTTGCAATGTTATTTATAATTTGTTGTGATCCACACAGTCAAATGCCTTTGCACAATCAATAAAACATAGACATCTTCATAGCATCCATTAAATTGGCATGTTTATCTTTCTCCTTTACTAGAATATAAAGACTATGAAAGCAAACCTGTAACTGCTTTGTTCACTGCAACTTGCACAGTATCTAGAAAATCACCAGTACATAGTGGTTACTCAGAAAATAATTGTGGAAGGAAGACAAGAAGAGAGGGAAAGGAGGAAAGACCTAGGGAGGAAGGGAGAAAGAGATGAGAGACAGAGGGAAGGATGAAAGTAGAGAGGGAAGGCAAGAAAGAAGGATGGAGGCAAAGAGAGAATGAAGGAAGTCAGGCAGGAGGAAAAGGGAGAGGGAAGGAGTAAAGAAGGGCTGAAGCTCAAACTCAATGGCTTTCTCTCTTACCCTTTCCCTCCCAGTATTTTCGTCAGGACATCTCTTCTTATTAATAGTAATCAATAATACTTATCAGTTGTTTACTCTGTGCTTAGCAGTATCATTGAGTGGTTTTTAGTAAATCCTCCTGGCAATCCTATCAGACCAATACTATTACCATCATTCCTATTTGCAAATAGAACCTGAGGTAGAGAGCAATATTGTATTTGCAAAGATTACAGAACCTATATGTAGCAAAGCTTTGGTTTGAGCTGAGTAGTCTGAATGTGGTCTCTTTTTAAAATCATCACATACACACACATGAGCACATGAGTATACATACACACATACACGCACGCATACACAAACACATAGTCTTCAAAATCACTTGTTTTCCCCCCTTGAAGGTAAAGTGAGACCAGCTTCTCAGCAACATTTCTGTAGACTAAGTTACCCCAAGTCCAGAAAGGTTGATAGAAGTACTTTTCTATTCCTCAGAAAACCCCCCAAATACATAATGATTTCTCAGTGGGTGACTGGGTCACACCTCCCTCCATTGCAGGGCAATCTGTATTGGCTACTCTACTGCTACTGGAAATAGAAATCCACCTATATAATTATGTTGCAAATTGTACTGACACTGTGGAAGGATCTTAGGCCTCTCAGTTCTGTTATTCTTTTATACTTCAGTCACATATTTTGGTCTTATGTCACAGTAAAATTTGTTTTTTTGAAGTACCTCCATTTCTTTTCTGTGTACTATATTTGACATGCTACAAATGTACTTAATAGAAAAAAAAGGACTTTTCAAAAATTCACAAGTTTTCATAGTGCCTAAACCAGGAACAAGCACATAAAATATAAGGTAAACAAACAAGTAAATGATTATACTACAACTCATCTGGGGTATTTCTATCAACTTTTAAGATATAAGTGTATTTATGCTGAAATGCTGAGTCATCCAGCCCCATTCATGTTTATACTACCATTCGAATTAGCTAATATTTCTCATTTCCTCCAAAAACCAAACTATGAATTCCTTAACATGATATTCAAGTACCCTCCTAATCTGGCCCATCTCACTTTTCCAGGTATGTAGTTTACCAGTGCCACAAATCTTCCTACCACATCATGTATTGTCACATTGTTACTTTTGCTTATATTAATGTCTTTCTAGAATGATCGTCTCCCATTTTTCCCCATCTACATAACTTTTATTTATGATGCAATATCATTCATAATAGCCATAAAAAATAAAATACTTTGGAAGGAACTTAACTAAGGAAGTGAATGACCTTTACAATGAAAATAATAAAACACTAATAAAAGAAATTGAAGAAGACACCAAAAGGTGGGAAGACTTTCATCTTCATGGATTAGAAGAATTAGTATTATTAAAATGTTCATGCTAAGATCCCAAGTTCAAGGCAGAGGCAGCCTTCATAACTTAGCATAACCCTTTTTCAAGATAAAAAAATTTTTAAAGGGGGTTGGGGGTTTAGCTCTGTGGTAGAGCACTTGCAAAGTATTCATGAGGCCCTGGGTTCAGTGCCCCAGTACCTCAAAATAAATAAATAAAAGTCCATACCACCCAGAGTGATCTATAGATTCTATGCAGTCCTCATCAAAATGTCAAGAACATTCTTTGCAGAACTAGAAAAAAATCCCAAAATTCATATGGAGGAATAAAAGACCCTGAATAGTCAAAGAAATCTTGAGAAAAAAGAAAGTGTTGGGATTTTTAAATTGCACCCCATAAGTAGGGTCCCTCATATTAGCCTGAGGGACTGACCTCTAGGTGATCCCAGGGCCACATTTCACTCCCTCCCTCCTACCCATCCCATGGAGTGAGCAAAGATGGCCCCTGACCAGCCTCAACCACCTCAACTTTGATTGGCTACCCCTAGTACCTCAGTTAAATAACTGCTCCTACCTGGCAGGTGGGCTGGGATTTAGCTCAGTTGGTAGGGTGCTGCTCTGTAGTCTCTGAGGTCCCAAGTTCAATTCCCAGCACCACAAAATGGGAGAAGGACATGGCAACCCACTTCCAAGGCAATCCTGAAACAGTCAGCCATTGAAAACCCTATGAGGGTCACTATAAGTTGGACTTGACCTGACGGCACCTAACAACAACAAACCTGGCAGGTATGACAGTTTGCCTGCTGTACCTGTCAGGAATGTGTGCTGATTGGCTAACCCCAGTACACACCCCCCTCTAAGACCCTATATAAGCAGGGCCTCAGACCCCACTTTATCCCACCACCATTCTCTGTCCTTCAACTGATGTTCAGATCCCATCACCTCGATCCAGTGCTCTCCAGTCCAGCTGAAGATCTCCAAGTAAGCCGATGTGTCAAGACCAGGGGCCCCGAACCACCGAAGGCTACAAGCAAGCCAAAAAGAGCCTCCCAATTCCTCCCATCATTGGGAAGGAGGGGGGCAGAGAAGGTGAGCTGCGAGAGTCAAGACCACCGGACCTCCAGCCCAGCAGAACACCAACTGCTTGTAGCTGTGCCTTTAAGGCTGAGCTGTACCACCAGTGAGCCTATAGCATTCTATGTTGCAGGATTAGAGCTAGCACTTGACAGGGGCTGCTTTGTGGTTGCACCCCACTTGGGGAGTAACCCAATAAACCCTCCCTTTCCTGTTTCCCACAGAAGGTCTCCCGAGGTCCTTCTTTGGCGCCTCCAGCCACTACACCAACCGGGTCCAGTGGGTCGCTGCTACCCAGTCAGTGTCAGGGCAAGCCTCTGACCTTTGCTGGGCCTGAGCCAAACCCCGACAGGAAAGTTGGATGTATCATAATACTTGATTTCAAGAAATACTTCAGAGTCATAGAAACCAAAACAGCATGTTGTTGTTGTTGTTGTTAGGTGCCGTCGAGTCTATATCTGACTCATAGCGACCCTCATAGGGTTTTAATGGCTGACTATTTTGGGATTGCCTTGGGAGTGGATTTCCAGGCCCTTCTCCCATTTTTGTGGTGCTGGGAATTGAACTCGGGTCCTCAGAGACTGCAGCACAGCACTCTACCAACTGAGCTAAATCCCAGCCCCAAAACAGCATGGTACTGGCATGAAAACAGACTCATGGACCAATGGAACATAATACAGGACCCTGAAATAAACTCACAAGGCTATTGCAACTGATTCTCAACAAAGGTGTCACAAACATACATTGGAGAAAGGACAGACTCAACAAAAAATGATGCTGGGAAAATTTGATATTCAATACACAGAAGATTGAAAATTAAACCTCCATTTCTTACCCTGTACAAAAATCAACTGTAAATGGATCAAAAACCTTAAGGTAAGATCTGAAACTATGAAATTACTGGAGGAAAATATAGGAGAAACATTTTAAGGTATTGGAATGTTATTACATATATTTCACGTTTTAATTATTAATGGATGTTTACAGTTCCCTATCATTTTGAGTCCTGCCATATCAGCAAATGGAGGTCTGTGGGGCTTTACTCCTTTCCTTTCATTAAGGCTAAGTTTACTTTTAGGAGGCAATCCTTCTCTAGTCATCTTTCAAATGCCTTCCAACCTGGGGGCTCATTTTCTGGCACTATATCTGACAGTTTTCTTTGCTCTGCATAGGATTTTCAATGGGTAATTGTTTGGCGGAGTGGTCTGCCAGGTCCTTCTCCTTAGGGTGTCTTAGTCTAGGAGCTCAGCTGAAACCTGTCCACAATGGGTGGCCCAGCTGGTATTTGTAATGTCAGACACATAGTTTTGAGCATCACAGCAACACACCAACCCCCACAGTATGGCAAACTGACAGACAAGTGGGAGAACATATTGGTATAGGCAAGTGTTTTTCTAGATATGACCCAAAATCAAGGAAACAAAAGCAAAAATTTACAAATGAGATTACATCAAAATAATAAGCTTTTGCACAGCAAAGGAATCAATCAACAGAGTGAAGAGACAAAATAGGAATGAGATAAAAATATTTTCCAGATATTTATTAGATAGAGGGTTAATATCCAGAATATTTAAAGGCTTCAAAACAATAACAATGACAGCAAAAACCAAGTAATCCAAATAAATTGAACAGAGATGTGAAATACACACTTCTTTAAAAAAAGAAGTACAAATAGCCAATAAATACATGAAAAATGCTCAATATCTTTATTCATCAGGGAAATGTAGATCAAAAATACAAAGAGATGTCATCTAGCCTCAATTAGAATGGCCATTATAAACAAAGCTGATTAATTAATTTTCAAAAGTTCTGGTGAGGATTTGTAGAGAAAGGAAGTCTGATATACTGTTGGTGGAAATGTAAATTAGTATAGCCCCTATGGAAAACAGTATGGAGGTTCATCAATAAACTAAAACTAGGTCTACCATATGATCCAGCTATCTCACTTCTGAGTATATATTCAAAGGAATGAAGCCAGCATACAAAAGAGATACCTGCAGGCCTATGTTTATGACAGCATTATTCATAATAGTTGAGATATAGATCAGCCTAGGAGCCCATCAACAGATGAATGGATAAAGAAAAGATGATATATATAATCTATTATATATATAGATTATATATTATCTATCTATCTATCTATCTATCTATCTATCTATCTATCTATCTATAGTGGATACACACACATATACACACATAATAGAGTGTTATTCAGTCATAAAAAGGATGAATTATTATTATTTGCAGGAAAATCTATGGAACTGGAGGACATCATGTTAAATAAAATAAACTAGACAAAGAAAGACATATATCACAAGCTGAGGATGTTATTAGCTTGCCTAGGGTGCACAAGGCTCTGAGTTTAATATTCAGCACCAATTCACATGTTTGCTCTCCTATGTGGTGGTATGGTTTGAATATGAAATATCCTCCAAAAGTTCATGTGTTGAAACCTAGGTTCCCAGCTGGTAACACTATTTTGGAAGGTTTTAGAAACTTTAGACGGTGGGGCCTAACTTGTGGTAGTAGGTCACTGTGGGTAGGATATTGGGAGTACGTTGTTCCTGGGCTCTTCCTATTTGTCCCTTTCTGCTTCCTTCCTATTATGAGGTGAACAACCTCTGCCATACACTCTTCCCAACATGATGCTCTGCCTCAAAATGGGCCCATAAATACAGAGCATGGTCACAAAATAAACATGGACTTAACCCTCAGAAATCATGAGCTAAATAAATAATTCCTCTCCTTAGGTTGTTATTTCAGATATTTTGGTCACAGCGACAATAAAAGCAACTAATAGAAAAATGTTGTTTATTGTTGGGTGGTGTACAGTGGAGTCAGTGACTCAGAACGACCCTTACAGAGTTTTCAATGGCTGATTGTTTCAGGATTGCCTCAGGAGTGGATTGCCACATCCTTCTCCCATTTTTGTGGTGCTGGGAGTCGAACTCGGGACCTCAGAGACTACAGAGTGCTCTCTACCAACTGAACTAAATCCCAGCCCCAACACAGAAAAATGGTAGCAGAGAAATATGGTCTTTTCTGTGACTAAACCTGAACATGAGGTTTAGAAGACTTTGTAACTGGTTGTAGGGGAAATTCAGAAAACTCTGGAGCCTAAGAATGCTGTCCATAGGGCTTAATGAGTGATTCCAATGGGATCTCAAAAGAACAGAATGCTGACAGAAATGTGACAATGAAAGCCAGGCTCATGAGGTTTCAGATGGGAAGGAGTTGTCTATTGAGACTTGGACTAGAGGTCATTCATGTCACAGTCTGGCAAAGACTTTGTCAACATTTTATCTGTGTCCTGAGGCTTTCAGCAAAGTTGAACTTAAAAGTAATGGCCTAATTAATTTGGAGGAGGAAACTTCAAGACAGTATAGCATTCAGGATGTAGCATGGATATTGCTGGCTACATTTAGGCAGATTTACAATGAAAATGGGAGCAAAAAGCAGGTAAAAGTATTTCCAAAAATGTACCATTTGGCCAGAAAATTAGATCTTTAACATTGTAAGCAAAGAAAGCATGGTGATTAAAGAGACTTTGTTGTTGTTATTAGGTGCTGTCAAGTCACATCCAACTCATGGTGACCCTGTGTACAACAGAATGAAACACTACCATTCCTGGCCCTATGTCAGGGCTTCTCTTCTATTCATAAGATTTTCTATGGATGATTGTTTTGGAAGTGTGCCGTCGGGTCCTTCTCCCAGGCCTACAGCACCTGTTATACCAAGGTGGTCTCCCATCTGAGGACTTACCAGGTCTAACCCTGCTTAGCTTTCAAGATCAGATGGGATCAGATGCCAGGGTGGTATGGCTGTAGACATCAAAGAGATTAGCACCATTAAAAGGAAATCAAACATTTTATATGTAGACAATAGAAAAGATTCCTTGAGAGTATCTCAGAGATTGGCCAGACCTCATCTATCACAGGATCTGGGATGTAAAATTGTAAGTTCATTTGAAACACTTTCCCTTGAGAAAAGAGCACTGCTGGGGTACTGTGTTTAATCAGATGTGTCTAGAAAGGTGTTTTGCCAGGTTGAGCTGTCCAGGTACTCATAGGCCATGGTAGCTATGGCCCAAGTGGTCCTAGCTACTGCTTGAGCTGGCAGCAGACCTAGGCATCATCCATATCATGCTGATTTTGGAGGCATGAAGAATACAAGAGTTATGGGCTCATGGAGGCATCCACCTAGATATTAAAGGAAGGCCTGGGATGCTAAACAGTGCATGGCAGGGTTAGGGTTCCTGCAGCAGGCCCCTGAGAGGAAAATGTGTGCAGCTTCAGGGGTGAAGCCTAACCTTCATTTGAGACTCAGGGTGTTAGAGGTGCAAAGAGCATCGACCATCTGTCAAGACAAGCTGCAGGAAAAGAGTGGAGCCAGATCAAGAGAGAAGCCATGGCTGAGAATAGCAAGGTCATTGGGGTGGGGATGCCCAAGCCCTTTGGAGCTCACATCTCACTACCACATGCCCTAGAGACTAAACATGTTGTTAGGTGTCGTCGAATCAGTATCTGACTCATAGTGACCCTATTTTCAAAAGGCGAAACACTATTGTCAGTGCTTCTCTGCTGTTCATAGGGTTTTCAATGGCAGATTGATTTTTGGGAGTGGGTTTCTGGGTCCATCTCCCAAGCCTTCAGCACCTGGTGTTCCCAGGTGGTCTCCCATGCAAGTACTAACCAGGCCCAATCCTGCTTAGTTTCCAAGATCTGATGGGATTGGATGCCACAGGGCTACGGCTGCAGGTTAAACATGGAGCTACAATATTTAGGGTTTGCCCCATTGAGTTTCAGTCTTGCCTTTGTGTGGTCCACCCTTGCTGTTCCCTATTCTCTGCTTTTGGAATGGGTATGTTTATGTCGTTATATCTTGGGAGCATGTACGCCTCTTTTGATTTTACAGAGGCTTGCAGCTAAGAGTTTGCCTATAGTATCAGAATAGACATTGAATTTGGACTTTGTAACAATGTTAGAACTGGTAAGACTTGGGGGTTCTTGGATATTGACTAAATGCATTTTGCATTATAAGATGGCCATGAGCTGTTTGGGGCCATGGGCAGAATGTTATGGTTTAGATATGAAATGTCCCCCACACGCTCTTATGTCTAAGCCTATGTCCCTAGCTGGGAGCATTATTAAGTTCTGGAAACTTTAGGAGGTAGGGCCGTAGCTGAAGGAAATAGGTCACTGAGTATCGGTTCTTGGGGGTATGTTGTGCCTGACCCCTTCCTGTTTCCTGCTTCCTGCTTGCTATGAGGTGAACAGCCTCTCTCATATGCTCCTCCCACCATGTTCTGCCTCACTGTGGGTCCAGGAGCACAGAGCCAAGTGACTATGGATTAAACCTTCTGAAACCATGAGCAAAAAAAAAATTTCCTCCTGTTAAATTGTTTTGTCAGATATTTTGGTCACAGTAATGATAAAAGTAGCTAATACATGTGGATGTTGTTGTTGTTAGGTGCTATTACGTCAGGTCCAACTCATAGTGACCCTTACTCATGCCATAGTATTTTCAGTGGCACCATATGGTTGTGAAAACTTGGCATTGAACAAGGGAGGCAGGAGAAGAATTGATGCTCTTGAATTATGGTGCTAGAGACAAATATTGAATATGCCATGGGCTTCCAAAAGAACCAACAGATCTGTCCTACAAAAAGTGCAACCAGAGTGCTCCTTGGAAGCAAGGAAGGCTAGACAGTGTCTTACATATTACATACATGTAATCAGGAAGGACATGATATTTGGGAGAGTGGCAGGTCAATGAAAAAAAGGAAAACCATCAGCTAGATGGAGTGACACAGTGTCTGCAACAATGGGCTTAAACAAAAAAGATTATGTGCCTGGCACAGAACCATGGAGTGTTTTGTTCTGCTGTACATAGGGTCGCTATGAGTCAAACCTGACTTGATGGCACCTAACAATATATGTGGAAAATAAAAAATAAAAAAAAGTCAACCTGAAGGTAGAATAGTGATTACTAGGGACTGAGAAAAGTGCTGGGGGAAAAGGGAGATAATGGTAGAAAAAGAGTGGATGGATATGACCAGTGCATGCTGTATATGTGTATAGAAATATCATACTGAATCTCACTAATATTTATAATTGATGTGTTAATAAAAACAGATATTAAAAATCTTGTCCAAATATCACTTTGGACATGTGGTATTTATTGACAATCCTAGAGATAGTGATTTCATTCTGTGTGGCTGTAATTCTTAGTGCATAATAATTCTTGGTACCTCACATAAAATAATGCACTATGATCTTAAAAAGAAACATTAATTTCTACATTTTCAATGTCTAAGCCAGTCCTAGTCCAAGCCATGTATTCATGAAGTCTTTCTTTCATATTAATAACAGATATGTTTATTATTCATGAAGTCTTTTTTGAATGATTGCACTGCTCTGATATCCTTTCAAAATCACCAAGCTGGTAAAAAGAATGGCACATTGAATATCTAATACTTAGTAATTGGAGGCCATCTGGATGTTTTGGACATATAGCCATCTAACAACATGAACTGCTAAATGACAATAAAGCACAAAACATCAGACACATTGGAAAAAAATGACAAGAAATGCTCATAACACCCTGAATTCTACTGAGTTAGATTATAAGACCCAAAATATTTTCTATTTTCAACCTAAATAATTCCTTCTAAAAAACAGATTTTTTACAGTATCTTTTTAAATAGCTGTTTTTCTTGATAATAAAAGTTATTCCTATTATCTCCACAAAATTGAAAAATGTTATGATATATAAATGAGACGATATAAACAAAATATACAATTATACATTCATTAAAATAACTATTACAAACATTTCAATGCACTTTGGTTTTTCTCTATTAGTACACTATATTAGAAATTAGTAAAAAAAATTCAGTGGAAGTGTTTACTATTTCTATTCTTTTGACTTAATAATATATTTTGAGCTATTTTCCAGGCCATTAAGTATTACTTGAAAATATGATTTTTATGACAAAATCCTATCTGCTCACATTTACTTAGCTATAATTCCTTGGCTGCATATTAAAATTGTTTTCTTGTTGTTCTTTTGCTTCTATGAACAATGCTGTGATGCATATGCTCACACAGAAAGCTTTCTCTGGTATTAGCTTGCCTGAAGTAACAGAATAATGTTTTTAAGGTTATAGTGCTCCTGTCCACAGATAATGTGGGCATATATTTACAGACTGCATTTACTATCCAGACTCAGTTTGGAGGAGCATGGAATTGGGGACAAAGATGAGACTTTTCACTGGCCATTTCCTGACCTGTGTGGTCAAAGAGATGCCCCCAGATGATGGGCTATATGAGCCTATAGATGTGTGTGTGTGGGGGGGGGCAGGGGGCAGATCCTTGGTCTGGAGATGAAGAGCTCTAATACCAAAAGAATATCACACAGTGCCCTTCAAAAGAAAATACTACATGGTCACATAAGCACTTTACCCCCTTCAGGATGGCTGGGGCTCCAGCTGCAGGGACTACTGACTGTAGAAAGATTTCTGGAGCCAAACACAAAAAATGAGACAGGAAACAAAGTGCTGAAGGCATCAAAATCGACCCAGGGCTCCATACGCAAGAGATACACCCACTCAAGCCCAAGCGAAGATGGGGTTCATGTCCTAAATGTCTGATCCAAGGACAATCTGGTCAGTTTGATGCAATAAACAGCATGCCACTGGCTTTGAATTCTCCTGCATAACTGGGTTCTAATTCTAGCTTTACCCATTCATTGCTGGCTGTTCCATCTTGGGCAGAGATGTAATACTCGATATCTCAACCTTCTCATGTGAAATCAGTAAATAATATCTACTCATAGCTGAAAGGGCTAGATATACTTTATAAAATACTCAACAGTGTTGTAGCATCTCGTGCATAGTCTATAAATAAAAGTTGCAAGAAGAATGGAACGCAGAAAAGGGAGAAAGAAAATTGTATTACATAGATTTGCTGGGAAACAAGCTCCAAGACAGGGTTGAATGTGCACAAGGTTTATGGAAAATTACCTCAGCAGCAAGCGCTCTGAGAGAGGAAAGGAAGCAGGACAAGGTCAAGGGAGAAGTTGAACTGCTATGACATTGCAACAGAGATCTTGGCCAATCCCAAAAGGATTCCAGATCTGGGAAAACCATTCAGACTGTCTTGAATTGAGGCAAGGGACTCAGGCTCCCAACCGATGACAAGTCATTGAATAAAAACTGATCCTAGGGAGGTAGCTCCTTTAACCAACTCTTCCAGAATCATGGGGAATGAGTGTTTGCCCAAGAGAAGACATTTAGTGGTCAAACCACTGCATCCAGTATACACGGAAAATCTGCTACTGATTGGATGCTTCGACTGTATTCTAGACACATCAAAATGAGATCAAATACTTCCAGTATTTACTTTGTTCCAGGCCCAGTTCCAAGTTGCAAATGTGAACTTGTTTACTTCCTAAAACTGCTCTATAAGATCGGAACACAAGTTTTATTGGTGAAGATCGACCCCATGTCACCTAGCAGTACATGTCAGGGATGAGATTTGAAGCCAGATGGTTTCATTCCAGAGCCTGTGGTTTTAACTGTCAGGATAATGATGATGATGATAATAATAATAATAATAATAATAATAATAATAATAATAGTAATAAAGTCTCTGCTCTGGAGGAACTCACTGTTTTACCTGATGTTAGGCAAATTCTTATTAAAGGAAGTCTATTAGTTTTCTTCCTGCAGCCATAGCACTGTGGCTTCTGATCCCATCAGATCTCAGAAGCTAAGCAGGGTCAGGCCTGGTTAGTACTTCGAGAGGAGACCGCCTGGGAACACCAGGTGCTGTAGGCTTGGGAGGAGGACCTGGAAACCCACTCCTGAAACCTCAATCCACCATTAAAAACCCTATGAATAGCAGAGAAGCACTGACAATAGTGTTTTGTCTGTTGTACATAGGGTCGCTATGAGTCGGATACCTACTCGATGGCATCTGACAACAACATTAGTTTTCTGCTGCTACCATGACAAATTCCACCACATGTCTGTCAGCTTGCCATGCTTGGGGAGCTTGAGTGTTTCTGTATGCTGAAAGCTATGCCACTGGTACTTCAGATACCACCAGGGCCACCCATGGTGGACAGATTTCAGTTGAGCTTCAGACTAAGACAAACTAGGGAGAAGGACCTAGCAGCCCACTCCCAAAACAATTAGCCATTGAAAGCCCTATGAATACTACAGAAGCACTGTCAAATATACTACTGGAAAATGAGCTTCTTGGGCTGGAAGACACTGAAGAAACCACTGGGGAAGAATGACCTCCTCAAAGCAGAGTTGACCTTATTAATGACAGGAATGGAGTAGAGTCCTTGGCACCTCCTTTTGCTGATGTGGCATGACTCAAAATGAGGAGAAACAGTGTCCTGCAATATTGGGCTAAAACATAAAAAGATTATGTGCATGGCACTGTGTTGGGTAGTGTTTTGTTCTGTTGCACATAGGGTCACTATGAATTGGATCAAACTGGATGGTACCTAACAACCACCACCACCATAACAGTTACCGCACATTTAGCAGCTTAAAACATCACCCACTTACATCACTGTTCTGTAGGTCAAGGGTCTGGAATAAAGTGGCTCAGCTGGGTCCTCTGCTTGGGGTCTCAGAATGCAGACATCCAAGTGTCAGGAAGGCTGTGATTCTTTCTGGAACTTCTGGGGAACAAGTCCACTTCTAATCACATTCAGCTTGCTAACCAAATTTGGTTCCTCAGGGTTGTGAGATTGAATCCCTATTTCCTAGCTGACTGTCAACTGGGGGACAGTGTTTGCTATTAGAGGCTGCCTACATTCCTTCTCACACTTTCCAATTGTCCCTCTTTTGGTGTCCACAGGTTGAGTCACTTATGCTTCAATATTTTCCAAACTCTCTTCTTGCCACATATTTCTTACCCCTGCCCTTTCTCTGATTTATGAGCTCCCGAGATTAGATTGGGCCCACCTGACAATCTAGGATTGTCTCCCAATTTTAAAGTTTACAGACTTAATTGCAACTGCAAAGTCCCTTTTATCATGTGATATAACCTATTCACAGGTTCCTAAGATTAGGGCAGGCACCGCTCTGTGGGATCTCCTGCCTGCCAGGGCCAGTTTAGGACAAGAGGCACTCCAGGTTTGTCATCACAATGGCTGTTTGCCATAAGCTTTATCTTTAAATCAGATATAAACTCTTTCTCTGTTTAACCAATACCCAATAACAATGAGGGTGGTGTCACAATTCAACTCTAGGCTACGATTTTGATTTTGACTCTTTTCTCCCTTAATGTTTACTCTCCACTTTGTTCTTGGGTTTTTCTGGATTTTGCTTTTGTTTTTATCCTGCTTTTCTAACTCTGTTCTTGTCCTTTGGGCTTCTTGAAGAATGAGGCATCCCTGGTTTTCACCTGCCATAAAAAGGCTCCTTCTGTTCAAGACACCTTTCCACCTGCCTAATCTCCCCCTGTACTTATCAGACACCTACCCTGCCCAGCAGTTGCTTATCTCTCCAGCTCTGCCTTACTCTGCTCCTAATTCCCCTGCAGCAGAGGGACTGTGTGCTATTTATACTTACAGCCACAGCTTTCAGGATAGTGGCTGGCACAGAATAAACAATCAATAGAAACTTACTGCATTTTGA
>VMDO01033546.1:0-17860 GCA_007922755.1 Pedetes capensis
TTTTGACATGCTTTTCATTGTGACAATTTTCATATATGCAATTTGATAAGCATTATTCATATAGGTTACCCTTTACCCTCCTCTATGTTTCCCCCCTCCCCCACTTCCCATCTAAGTTTCCCATCCAAGTCTTCTCTATCTTTTACTATATAGTATTTTTCTATATGTCCTTGGGTTCCATTTCTGTTTAAGATAGAAAATTTTCCTGTAGTGGTCTTTGTTTCTATCTTGTTAGAACAATTACATGCGATCTCTAGTCCATTTATATTGACCTCATTCTTATCTTCCCTCCCCCCCTTTTAATGTGATCTGACCTTTGAGTAGGATTTTTCCTTCTTGTAATTTTGAGTCAGCTCTCTCATATGAGTGAGAACATGTATTGTTTCTCTTTCTGAGCTTGTGTTTGTTCACTTAAAATAATTTTCTCTAATTCCATCCATTTTGCTGCGAATGACCCTATTTCATTTTTCTTGATTGCTGAATAATATTCCATTGTGTACATATACCATAGTTTTTTTATCCATTCTTCTGTTGATGGGCACTTTGGTTGGTTCCATATCCTTGCTATTGTGGAAAGTGTTGCATTGAATATGGAGGTGGAGGTGTCTCTGTGGTATGATGACTCATCTCCCTTTGGGTGTATTCCCAACAGTGGTATAACTGGGTCATATGGCATATCTATTTTTACTTTTCTGAGGTAACTCCATATTGATTGCTAAAGTGGTTGAACCAACTGCAGATAGTTCTACAACTATCACCATCAAACATCTAAGACATTGTTCATCCTTCCAAATTGAAATTCTATCCCCGTTAAATACTCTCTGTTCACCCTTGCCTGTAGTTGCAGGAACCTTTATTCTATTTTCTGTCTTTATGAATTTGATTAATCTAGGAAGCTCATATGGGCTGGGGTTTAGTTCAGGTGGTAGAGCAGTGCTCTGTGTTCTGTGAGGCCCTGGATTTATCCCTGCACCACAAAACTGGGAGAAGGATGTGACAGCCCACTCCTGAAACAATCCTGAAAAACAAATCAGCCATTGGAAACCCTATGATAGTTGCTATGAGTCAAACTCAACTTGATGGCACAGGTTTCCATAGTGTAGGGGCTTGCATGTTGCTGTGATACTGAAAGATATGCTACCAGTATTACAGATAATAGCAGGGTCACCCATGGTGGACAGGTTTCAGCTGAGCTTTCAGACTAAGATACACAAGGGAGAAGGACCTGGCATCCCACTCCTGAAAGAATTAGCCATTAAAAATCCTGAGCATAGCAAAAAAGCACTGTCAAATATAGTGCCAGAAAATGAGCACCCCAGGTTGGAAGGAATGCAAAAGATGACTGGGGAAGAGTTGTCTCCTCAAAGTAGAGTATACTTTAGTGACAGAAAATGAGGAAAGCCCCAGGGACCTACATTTGCTGATATGGCATGACTCAAACTGAAGAGGAACAAATGTAAACATCAATTAATAATTGGAGCATGGACTGTACATAGTATGAATCTATGAAAATTAGAAATTGTCAAAAGGGAAATGGAGTACATAAACATCAACATTCTAGGCATCAGTGAGCTAAAACAGACTAACATAGGCCATTTTAAATCTGATAATCATGTGGTCTACTATTCTGGGAACAACAATTTAAAGAGAAATGGGGTTGCATTCATCATCAAAAAAGACATCTCAAGGTCTATCCTGAAGAATAATATCCATATGCTTAAAGGGAGGCCAGTTAATGTGACTGTTATCCAAATTTACACACCCACCACTAAGGCCACAAATGCAGATATGTAAGATTTTTACCAGCTTCTGCAAACTGAATTAGATTGAACATGTATTCAAGATGTACTAAGAATTACCGGTGACTGGAATGAAAAAGTTAGAAACAAAGAAGAAGGCTCAGTAGTCTGAAAATATGGTCTTGGTGACAGAAACAATGCTAGAGATCACATGATAGAATTTTATCAGACCAATAACTTTCATTGCAAATACATTTTTTCACCAACATAAATGGTAATAATTCACCAGATGGAACATACAAGAACAAAATTGACTACATTTGTGGAAGAAGATGATGGAAAATCTCAACATCAAATGTCAGAACAAGATCAGGTGCTAATTGTGGATCAGACCATCAACTGCTCATATGGAGGTTCAAACTAAAAATGAAACTAAAATGAAGGAACTTAGAACAAGTGTATGAGAGACAATGTATGACCTGAGTCATGAGTTCAGAGACCTCCTCAAGAAAAGTTTTAATGCATTAGATGTTAATGATCGAAGACCAAATGAGTTGTGGCATGACATCAAATACATTATTCATGAGGAAAGAAAAAGGTTATTATAAAGAGGAAAAAAGCAAAGACTAAATTACATGTCAAAAGACTCTATGAAACTTGTCCTTCAATATTGATCAACTAAAGTAAAAGGACGACATGATGAAGTTAAGGAACTCAACAGAAGATTTCAACAGGCAGCTTGAAAAGACAGAATCAAATATTATAATGACATGTGCAAAGAGCTGGAGACAGAAAACCAAAAGGGAAGAACAAGCTCTGTTTTAGTCAGGCTTAAGGAATTGAAGAAAAAATTCAAGCCTCAAGTGACAATAGTGAAGATTTCTATAGGTAAAGTATTATATGATGCAGGAAACATCATAAAAAGATGGAAGGAATACACAGAGTCACTATACAAAAAATGACCAACCATTTTAAGAGGTTTCATATGATCAGGAACTAATGGTATTGAAGGATGAGGTGGAAGCTTCCCTGAAGGAACTGGCAAAACACAAGGCTCCAGGAATTGATGGAATACCAATAGGGATATTTCAGCAAATAGATGCAGCACTAGAGGTGCTCTCTTGTTTATACCAAGAGATTTAGAAAAAAACTACCTGGCCAACTGACTGGAAGAGATCCATATTTGTGACTATTCCCAAGAAAGGGGATCCAACCAAATGAAGGTAGTATCAAATGATATCATTAATATTTCACACAAGTAAAATTTTGCTGAAAATCATTCAAAAGCATCCATAGCAATATATCAATAGGGAACTGCCAGAAAATCAAGTTGGATTAGGAAGAGGGCATGAAATCAGGGATATCATTGCTGATGTCAGATGGATATTACCTGAAAACAGCATATCAGAAATGTGTCTCTATGTTTTATTGACACTCCTCTGCTTATTGAAAGTGAAGAGGATTGAAATATTTGCAATGAAGATCAAAGAACACAATCTTCAGCATGGATTGTGCCTCAACATCAAGAAAGCTAAAATCCTTTCAACTGAGTCAGTAAGCAACTTCATGATAAATGGAGAAAAGATTGAAGTTGTCCAAGATTTTTATTGACTTGATTGTATAATCAACACCTGTGGAAATAGCAGTCAAGAAATCAAAAGACACATTGCTTTGGGAAAATCTGTGGCAAAAGATCTCTTTAAAGTGTTGAAAAGCAAAGTTGTCACACTGAAGATGATGGTGTCACACTGAAGATGAAGGTGTGCCTGACTCATGCCATGACACTTTCTGTCTCATTATAAGTAGGGAATTATCTGGACACCCTCAGGGTAGACTGGGAGGGTGCCCAGGTTGAGGCTTGCTCAGTCTGGGCTGAGGTCTGAGTCCTCCCCAGATCCTGTCTTGTTCCTGCCCCTCCCACATCTGGTCACCCTTAACCCAGGAACCTAGACTGGGACCTATTTGACTCACTAAGAGCCAATATGGCTGCCCAAGTGATAGTTCACCTTTCACCTACTCTTTCATCCTTCACTTACTTTACTCCTACACCTCCCATTGAGGGCTCCAAGATGGGTCCCAAACAGCCCAGCTCTGGCATGGCCTCTTTCAACCTGATTGGTCACCCAGAGCCACCTGATTAGCTAAGAAGGGATGCTCAGTGATTGGTCCAGCCCACACCTAACCCACCCATAATTGAACTTTTCCAAGCCCTCACATGGAGAACTGCCCCTCCCAGCATGAGCCTTTCCCTGATTGGCTGTTTCTGGGTCCACTCCCCCTTCATAGAAGGTATGTAAACCACCACCAAAACCACTATCCACCCTCCTTTTTTCCTCTTACATTCTTGATCCTTCCCTTTCATCTGCTCTCCAAGCCCTTTCAAACCTGACGACCACACCCTACTCCTGAGACCTGCAACCTCAAGCACCACTAGTGGAAACATCAGGCAACTACAAGCAAGACTCCAGAGTCAAGCTCAGGGCCTCTGAAGTGGCGAAGGCTCCAAGAAAGACATGAAGAGCTCTCTATTTTTCTTCCCCTGCCTTGGGAAGGAGGAGAGTAGAAAAGGCAAACTGTGAGAGGCAACAAGAGACACATCCTGGGACACTTCCATTGAGCTTCGTTGTGCTGCATTCCCTTTTTGTTCACCTCTGTAGGTACAGCTTAATAAATTCTGTTCCAACTTATAAGAAGGCTCCTGAACTCCTTCTTTGGTGCCACTGGCTCTTCCCTATTCTCAAGGGTCCCCAAGTACCCATGTTGAGACAAGCTCCATTACCCCGCCTGGCCAGAGTGAACCCCAACAATTATATGCTTGTGAAAGCTGGACAATCAACACTTGTGGAAGCAATGATGGCTAAATAGTCTTATGTATTTTGTACATGTAGTCAGGAGGGACCAATCCCTGGAGATGGACATCATGTTTGGGAGAGTGGCAGGTCAATGAAAGAAGGAATACTCTCAACTAGATGGATTGACAGTGTCTGCAACAATGGACTTGAACATAAATAACATCATGTGCCTGGCATGGAATCAGAGAGTGTTTCATTCTTTTCTACCTCGGGTCGTGTTGAGTCAGACCCCATTCTATGACACCTAACAACCACCACCACCACCACCACCACAACAACAATGAAGCTCAATAGTGGAATCACTATATGTGTCATATTTTTGAATGTATTGTCACGTATAATGTCTTCAAGATTTATCTATATTTAGTATTTTTCAGAATTTCCCTCTTTGGGGATTGAATAAAATTCCATTCATACACACACACACACACACGCACATGCATATATATATATATATATATATATATATATATATATATATATACACACACACACCAGATTTCATTTATCCATTTATTCATTGAAAGATATTTGAGTTGTTGCCATCTTTGATTACTGTGATTATTATGACTGTTTTTAATGAAAGAATTTTACTCTTTAAAATAATATTGAATATTGAATAATATTGAATAATATATAATATTGAATAATCTCAGTGGATAAACATAAGATAGTTAGAAATAAGGGCAAAATTATTTCCTTATTTTATTGTCATTGTTGTTCCTTTGACATTATTGAAGAATTTCATTTTCAAGTATTTTTTGTTTTAACTTGAAAGTCTTACAAATTTTTGAGCCATGTATATGCAAGATAGCTCAGATGCTGAAAATAAAGGCATGAATTAGAGAGGATAAATGTAGTGGAGGTCAGAGCCTGGTTTCATATGCAGAGTTGCATTATTTGGCCTACAGAGTATATGTAAAATTTTAAAAACAGTTACCAACATCTAGAAATCAGAAGAATTTATATTTAATTTTGTATTACCAGTTTTTTGGGAAATTTGGAATTGCAGCATATTGAGCCACTTTTCATATGACCACATATTCTGGAGTTGAGGAATTCAAAGTCTTCAGTGGTACACAGATTCTGTGTAGCCTACTTGTCTCACTTGTTTGATATGACCACAAAGTTAAGAATTATTTTCACAGATGAATACTTAACTATTGACTTGATGAAAGAGAACATTAGCTTTGAACTCCAATTAAGTGAAACATTCTCTCCAAAGGAATTTCATTCTTATTAGTAGACCTCTTTATAAAATATTTTACTTGATTATTATTCTATTTTGAATTTTGTTAAAAATATGGAATTTTTTTCTCTTGTCACTTAAATTTCTCTTTTTATCTTAGGTTTTGTCTTGTGGTGGGCAAAGTCTAAAATATTTACTTTCTGCTTCTTTAAGAAATAATTAGCCAACTGGTGGTCCAACAGGAAGGTGGCAAGGCAGCATTGCTAGGGATTTAAGCATGACATACTTTGGATTCCAATAGACAAGCTTTCAAATTTATTAACTGATCTAATCTTTGAATCCTGGTTTTCTCATCTGTAAACTGTCAATAATGATTCTTTTTAGAGTTGTTTTGAAGATTGAATAATATTATATAAGATTCTTTGGGAATGAGTTGAATAATACTTCCTTTGCCTAGAATGATCTTCCTTGTTAATTCTGATTTGGTCGGCCCTTGCCATCTTTAGTTTAGTAACTCATCTAGCTCAGAGATGGAATCTCAGTGTAGTTTTGATTTACATTTTCCTAATGTCTAAGGATATTTAACATTTTTTATAAACTTATTGAACTTTTGCCTTTGTACATTCAGTTCATTTACTCATTTATTGATTGGATTATGTGGGTTTTGGTTTTTTAATGTTTTTAGTTATTTGTACATTCTAGATATTAATCTTCTGTCATATGGTTGAATAGCTGACAATGATTTACATACATTATTTAGGCTGTCTTCACTCCCTTGTGTGGGTTTTTTTTATGTTTGTTTTGCTATGTAGAGGATTTTAATTTCGTATAATCTCATTTGTCAATTCTTGCTACTGTTTCTTTGGCTACTGGAGTTCTTTTCAGAAAGTCAGTGCCTATGCCTATATTTTAAGGGGTTTTCCCTATGTTCTCCTTGAGCAGTTTCAAAGTTGCAGATCTTAATCAAAGTTTCAGGTCCTAAATTAAGGTCTTTGCTTTATTTTGAATTGATTGTAGAGTATGGTGAGAATAGGGATCTAGTTTCATTATGGTACATGTGGATATCCAATTTTCCCAACACCATTTGTTGAAGATGCTGTCTTTTCTTCAACGTATATTTTTAGCAACTTTATCAAAAATCAGTTAGGTACTTATCTGTTATCTTTATCAAAAAAAAGTTAGGTACTTATCTGTTGACTTCCTGTTGAGTTAAACTCAACCTTATGTACAATAGAACAAAATACTACTCGACACTGTGCCATGCATATAATCTTTATCTATGTTTAAGCTTATTGTTGTAGCTCCTGTGTCAGTCCATCTTGTCGAGGGTTTTCCTTTTTTTCACTAACCCTCTACTCTCTCAAACATGATGACCTTCTCCAGGGATTGGTCCCTCCTAACAACATGTCCAAAATACATAAGATGCAATCTAGCCATCCTTGCTTCCAACAAACACTCTGGTTGCCCTTCTCCTAGGACAGATCTGCTGGTTCTTTGTCAGTCCATGGTATATTCAATATTTATCTCCAGCACCATAATTAAAAGCATTAATTCTTCTCCTGTTTCCCTTGTTCAGTATTCAGCTTTCACAACCATATGATGCAATTGAAAATACCATGGCATGAGTCATGTGCCTTTTCATCTTCAATGTGACATCTTTACTTTTCAACACTTTAAAGCACTCTTTTCCCATTGTAGTATGTCTTTTGATTTCTTGACTGCTCCTTTCATGGGTGTTGATTGTAGAACTAAATAAAGCAAAATCTTAGACAAACTCCATCTTTTTTCCACTTATCATGAAATTGCCTGCTGGCCCAGTTGTAAGGAGTTTTCTTTTGATGTTGAGGCACAATCCATACTAAAGACTGTGTTCTTTGATCTTCATCAGTAAATGTTTTAAATCCTTTTCAGTTTCAGCAAATTTGTGTCATCTGCATAATGCAGGTTGTTGCTGAATCTTCCTCCAATCTTGATGCTGTGTTCTTCATAAAATCCAGCTTCTTGGATTATTTTTCTCAGCATGGAGATTGAAGAGGTACAGTGAATGGCTACAGCCCTGAAATACACCTTTCCTGACTTTAAACCAGGCAGTGCTTCCTTGTTCTGTTCAACTATGAAGGAAAAGTTAGCCAATTTGTCTGTTACTATTTCCTCCCTTTATTTGCCATGCATATATATATATATATACACACACACACATACATATTTGGTACTGGGGGTTGAGCCCAGGGCCTCCCACTTGTGTGCTTTGCAAGTGCTATACCATTGAGCTGCACTCCCAGCCATTTTTTTTAACTTTTGAGACAGGGTCTCAGTAAATTATGCAGACTGCCTCTGGTCTTGAACTTGTGATCCTCCTGCCTCTGCTTCCTGGGTCACTGGGATTACAGGCATGCTCCACCATGCCTGGCTATTTTCCATATTTTCTGACATATCCAAGACATAATCAAATATCATAGGTGCTTGAGTCAGATATGTCTGGATTTGGATCTCCCTCTTTAGTTTTCTTTGTCTTGTGCTCATGAGCCAGTTAACCTCTTTAAGTATCATTTACACAACTTGCTGAGGTTTATTGAGGACTAATTGGTGCAGTATATTTGAGAGCCCAGAATCATGTGACAGTGGAAGTTCACCTTTTATCTCTACTTCATCTGTGCTCTCATCTTAGATCACTCTTAAGAAGCAGTAAATACAGATTAATGCAGTTGTCACATAAGAAATAAAAATCCTACCATTGCCCTACATTAATTGACTTTACTTTCTTTTATTATTCTCAAAGAAATTTAGTTGGTTGTCAGCAATTTTAAAAGAAAAAGTGATAATTTTTTAAAATTTATTTTTGTAAATGTGAGGTTATTTGTAAATTTATTTTTGTAAATGTGAGGTTTTTCTTTGAATTAGTTTTTCTCTTAATTTTTATTTTCAGTGCAGGAGATCTAACCTAGAGCCTTGCACATACTAGGCAAGCAACCTACCACTGAGCTACATTCCCAACCATTTACAATTTCTATTTTCAAGACTAAGATAAAATTAGCAAGTAGAAAATTATGTTGATGTTATTTTTGACAGAGAACAGATAATGAAACTGAGTAGTAAATTACATACATTGGTGGGTAATAAGAAATAAAATAATATTACAAGCTTGATGCATGTGTGTATAGATAGGTAGATAAATAGATATTGCAGAAAATTTAATAGAGATAAACTGATGTTTATCTCTAACATCTCTAACATCATGATGAAGAAAAAAGAGGGCTATACTACCCATAATCTCACTGTTCTGAGCAGCTATTCTCTATTTTTTGACATGCCCTTCTTATATACTGATGTTGTTGTTAGGTGCTGTTCAGTTGGTTCCAACTCATAGGAAACCTATGTACAACAGAATGAAACATTCCTCAATTCTGTGCCAGGCACATGATCTTATTTATGTTTAAGACCATTGTTACAGACACTATGTCAATCCATCTAGTTAAGGGTATATACCGATATGTAGTTAAAATCTTTATTATTTTTTAAACCTGATTTTTCACTTAATATATTGTTACTATTTTTGTTATTAAATAATATAACATTATTTTATTTTATTTACTATTAGTATTTTAGTGTACATATTTATGGCATATAGAATGATAATTCAGTTTATATGTACAGTGTGCAATTAGTAAAACAGGATTATTGACACTTTGATCTCAAACATAAAAAACAAAAATTATAGATATTTATGAGGATAATATTATTTTAAATCAATAGTCTAATCTACAGGTTTATTTTAATTTTGAAGATTTATATTTTATGCAGTCTTTTTACTATTAAAACAACATTTTGTCATCTGGTTAGTCAACCTTTTGGGGCTATGTATCTATAGTTATCTCTTACTGAAAATTTCCTAGAGGTAGAGTTTCTGTATGAAAGGATATAAACATTTCTAAGGTATGATATCTATTACCATATTTCTCTGTACAAAGCAATAGCATTTGTATATTCATCAGCAATACATAAAAGTGCTGATCACCCTTATTCATTTGTCTTTAAATTCACTAATCATTATTATTATTATTATTATTATTATTATTATTATTATTATTATTGCAGTTTTGGGGATTCAACCCAGGGCCTCGTGCTTGCATGCTTTGCAAGTGCTGGACCACTGAGCTGCACCCCCAGCCCATTGTTTTATTTTTTGAGACAGGATCTTGCTAAATTATGCAGACTGCCTCTTGATTCAAACTTGCAATCCTCCTGCCTCTGCCTCCTGAATTGCTGGGATTAGAGGTGTGCACCACTACACCTGGCCACTAATCCATATTATTAATGTTTTGAACATTTGGTAAGGCAAAAAACATTATCTCATTGTTTTCACTTGAATTTCGTGTGTATGTGGGGGGATAATTTGGGGGTTGAACCCAGGGCCTTGCACACATTTTGCGAGTGCTCTCCTGCTGGTCTGCATGTCAGCCCATTTTTAATTTTTTAATTTTGAGTCAGAGTCTCAGTAAATTACACAGGCTGCCTCTGGCCTTGAATTGGAAATCCTCCTGCCTCCATCTCTGGTGTCGTGGGGATTACAGGCATGCATTACTGTTCCTGGCTGAATTGTTTCATGATGTTGTTTTATTTTAGTAGTTGTATCTGTTTTCATTTGACATATGGTTTTTCTCTTTTATTATATATATTCATTTCCCTTGTTCCCATTTTCCTTGTTTATCTTTTTATTAACTATGTTGAAAATCTACCTAAAAGTATATATTAACTTATTGTCACATTGCAAATGTTTTCTCAAAGTATTGTTGCTTTTCAATTTTATTAAAGCTTCTTTTTTTATTGGAAATTTTTAATGTATATGTTAATGTGATTCATTCTGACATGCTTTTCATTATGATATTTCCATATATGCATTTTGATGTACATTATTCATATAGGTTCCCCCTTACCCTCCCGTATGCTTCACCCCCTCCCACCCTCCCCATCTAAGTCTTCTCTATCTTTTACTTGGTAATATTTTTCTATATGTCCTTGGATTCCAGTTCTGTTTAAGATAGAAAGTTTTCCTGTAGTGATCTTTGTTTTTATCTTGTTAGAACAATTTCATGCATTTTCTAGACCATTTATATTGACACCATTCTTATCTTTTTTTCACCCTTTTATTTTGATCCGACCTTTGAATAGGACTTTTCCTTCTTATAATGTTGATTCAGCTCCCACATATGAGTGAGAACATGTGGTATTTCTCTTTCTGAGTCTGTGTTCGTTCACTTAAAATAATTTTCTCTAATTCCATCCATTTTGCTGCGAATGACCCTATTTCATTTTTCTTGATTGCTGAGTAATATTCCATTGTGTATATATACCATAGTTTTTTTATCCATTCTTCTGTTAAAGGGCACTTTGGTTGATTCCATATCCTTGCTATTGTGAAAAGCGCTACATTGAACACGGAGATGCAGGTGTCTCTGTGGTATGATGACTCATCTCCCTTTGGGTAAATTCCCAATAGTGTTATAGCTGGGTCATATGGAAGATCTATTTTTAGTTTTTTAAGATACCTCCATATTGATTTCCACAGTGGTTGGACCAATTTACAGCTCCACCAGCAATGTAAGAGTGTTCCCTTTTCCCCGAAACCTCACCAGCATTTGTAGTTATTTGTTTTATTGATCTTGGCCATTCTTACTGGTGTAAGGTGAAATCTCAGAGTTGTTTTGATTTGCATTTCCCTAATGGCTAGGGATGTTGAGCATTTTTTCATGTGTTTCATGGCTTTATGGACCTCTTCATTTGAGAACTCTCTACTCAGTTCCTTTGCCCATTGGTGTATTGGGTTATTTGTTTTTGTGGGAGTTTTTTTCTTGAGTTCTTTATAAATTCTAGTAATTAGACCTTTATCTGATGTATAAAATGAGAAGTTTTTTTCCCATTCCGTGGGGGTTTCCTGGACTCTGTTAATTGTTTCTTTTGCTGTGCAGAGGCTTTTTAATTTCATGTAATCCCATTTATCGATTCTTGTTGCAATTTCTTGAGCAATTGGAGTCCTATTAAGGAAATACTTTTCTGTGCCTATCTGATGGAGTGAATTGTCTATCTTGCCTTCTATAAGTTTTAAGATTTCTAGTTTTATGTTGAGATCTTTTACCCATTTTGAGTTAACTCTCATGTATATTGAGAGATGTGGGTCAGCTTTCATTTTTCTGCATGTGAATGACCATGTTACCCAGCACCATTTGTTGAAAAGGCTGTTCTTTTTCCACTTTACTTGCTTTGCTCCTTTATTGAAAATTAGGTGGCTATAGGTGTGTTGAGGTATTTCTGGGTCTTCTATTCTGCTCCACATGTCTTCGGGCCTATTTTTGTGCCAGTACCAAGCTGTTTTTGCAACCACTGCCCTGTAGAATAGTTTGAAGTCAGGGATTGTGATTCCACCTGAATTAGTGTTGCAGCTTAAAAGTGTTTTGGCTATACGTGGTCTTTTGTGGTTCCATATGAATTTTTGGATCATTTTTCTATTTCTGTAAAGTCAGTCAGTGGAATTTTAATGGGTATTGCAATAAATGTATAGATTGCTTTTGGTAGGATAGCCATTTTTATAATATTAATTCTCCCTATCCAGGAGCAGGGGAGGTCTTTCCATTTTTCAGTGTCCTCTGCTATTTCTTTTCTTTAATGTTTTGAAATTTTCCTTGTAGAGATCTGAAGGGTCTTTGGTTAGATTGATTCCAAGGTATTTAATTTTTTGGTGGGCTATCATGAATGGCATTTTCCTGAAATTTCCTTCTCTTCTTGTTTGGAATTGCTGTAAAGAAAAGCTATTGTTTTTTTTTGTGTTAATGTTGTAGCCTGCACCTTTGCTGAAGGAGTTAATTAGTTATAACAGTTTTCTGGCTGAGGTTTTGGGGTCTTTCAGGCATAAGATCATATCATCTGCAAATAATGATAATTTGACCTCTTCCTTGCCAATCTGTATCCCTTTGATTTCTTTCTCTTGTCTGATTGCCCTGGCCAGGACTTCAATTACTATGTGGAATAGAATAGGAGAGAGAGGGCATCCTTGTCTTGTTCCGGAACTAAGAGGAAATGGTTTCAGTGTTTCTCCATTTAATATAATGTTGGCTGTAGATTTGTCATAAATGACTTTTATGAAATTAAGGTATTTGCCTGTCATACCTATATTCTCTGGTGTTTTTATCATGAGAAAGTATTGCACTTTGTCAAAGGCCTTTTCAGCATCAGTTGAGATGATCATGTGGTTTTTGTTTGCCAGTTTCTTGATATGTTGGATTACATTAATTGATTTCTGTATGTTAAACCAGCCTTGTATCTGGTATAAATCCCACTTTGTCATGCTGAATAATCTTTTTCATATGCTGCTGGATTCTGTTTGCCAGAATTTTATTAAATATTTTTGCATCTAGATTCATAAGGGAGATGGGTCTATAATTCTCTGTCTTAGATGAATCTTTTCCTGGTTTAGGTGTCAGGGTGATGATAGCTTCATAGAATGTATTTGGGAGTGTTCCCTCCTTTCTATTCTTTGGAATAATTGGAAGAAGACAGGTATTATATCTTCTTTAAAATTTTGGTAAAATTCTGCTGTGAATCCATCAGGACTTGGGCTCTTCTTTGTTGGGAGACTTTTAATTACCTTTTCTATTTCTGTATATGTAATGGGCCTGTTTAAGTCATTCATGTCTTCTGGGGTTAGTTTGGTAGGTCATACATGTTAATAAATTTGTCCATTTCTTCTGCATTTTCATATTTTTGGGAATACAAATTATTATATAATAATCCCTGACAATTTTTTTTATTTCATTGAAATCAGTGGTTATGGACCCGTTGTCTTTGATAATCCGTACTATGTTGGATTTTTCCACTTTCTTTTGGATGAGGTTAGACAGAGGGGTGTCTATTTTATCAATCTTTTCAAAGAACCAGCTCTTAGTCTTATTAATTTTTTGAATTATCTCTTTAGATTCTAATTGAGATATTTCTCCCTTTATTTTTGTAATTTCCCTCTGTGTGTTCCATTTAGGGTTGGTTTTTTGTTGGATTTCTAGTGTTTTAAGCTGTGTCATTAGGTCATTTATTTGGTTCTTCTTTATTTTATTGATGAAGGCACTTAATGCTATAAATTTCCCTCTTAAAACTGCCTTTGCTGTATCCCATATGTTTTGGTATGATGTGTTCATCATCATTTGAGTGTAGGAATTTTTTAAATTCCAATTTGATTTTATCAATGATCCATTGGTCATTCAGTAGTGTATTATTCAGTCTCCATGAGTTTGTAAATTTTCTGGAATTATTCTTGCTCTTGAGCTCCAATTTTATCCCATTATGATCTGATCAGGAATAGGGAATAATTTCTACTTTTTGGTATTTGTTGAGGGAGTTCTTATGGACTAGCATATGATCTATCTTAGAAAACGTACCATGTCGAGCTGAGAAGAATGTGTATTCTTCTTCGTGTGGATGAAATATTCTGTATATATCTGTGAGATCCAACTGGTTTAGGGTGGAGATTAGATTTGACGATTCTCTGTTGACTTTTTGTTTTGATGACCTGTCTCTTAATATAAGTGGGGTACTGAAGTCCCTCATTACTATTGATTCCAATAAAGTTCTTTATATTCCATAAGGTTTGTCTTATAAAGCTAGGTGCCCCTATGTTTGGGGCATAAATATTTAGGAGTGTTATGGATTCTTGATTGATTGTTCCTTGTATTAAAATGTAATGTCCTCCTTTGTCTCTTCTAATTAGTTTTGGAATGAAATTTATTCTATCTGAAATTAGAATTGCAACACTGGGTTTCTTTTGTTCCCCCCCATTAGGTATACATTTTTCCAGCCCTTAACTCTCAGTTTATTCCAGTCTTTGTGAGTTAGATGAGTTTCTTGAATACCACATATTGATGGTTTGTGTTTTTTCATCTAATTATCCAGCCTCTGTCTCTTAATTGGTGAGTTAAGACCATTTACATTAATAGATTACTGAGGAGCATTTATTGTTATATATCCAATCATTACCTGTTACTGATTTATGATTCATGTTTGCTTTGGTCCTTTCTTGTGTTGCACTCATCTCAGCTAACCAGTTCTTTAATTTCCTTTGTAGGGTTGTCTTAACTGTCCTGGATATGGTAATTGATTTACAAACCTCTCCAGTGCTGGTTTGGTGTTTGCATATCTTTTAAAAGCTTCAATGTCATTAAATGTCTTATACTCCTCATCTATTATCAAAGATAATTTTGCTGGATATATTAATCTAGGCTGGAGATTATTTTTTTTTAATATTTGAATCACCTGTGTCCATTCCTTTCTAGATTTCAATGTTGATATGGAAAAGTCTGCAGTAATTTTAATTGGTTTTGCTTTATGAGTAATAAGAGGTTTCTGTCTTGCTGCTTGCAGTATAGCCTGCCTGGTCTCTAATGACAGCATGTGAGCAATGACGTGTCTCGGGGATGATCTACTTAAGTCAGCCTTTAAAGGAGTCCTGAATGTCTCAGTGGTGTATACATCCATTTCCTGTGCTATCTTTGGGAAGTTTTCCTTGAGGATATCATTTACTAGGTTTGGAAGGCCTCCAGTGGATCTTTCTTCTCCTTCAGGAATGCCGTGAATTCTTAAATTTCTTTTTTTCATTCTATCTGAGTTCTCCTGGAAATCTTTCTTTAAAACCTTTATCATTGATTCCATTTCTAATTACTTGTATTTCAGTTCATTTATAGCGTCCTCTCAATTGGAAATCCTCAGCTCAGATCCATCCAGTCTCAATGAAAAGGATTCTTTAGCCGTGTTCAATTCTGATAATTTGGATTGAGTATCAAAGAGAGTGGCTTAGTTTTTCCTTATCATTTCTAACTGGGATGACAGAACAGCTTCCAAGTGAGATAACTTCCTTTCAAGTATCTCCAGTGTGTTTGTGGTATTTGTATTAATTTCTCTTAGCATGTTTATAACCATGATTCTGAATTCTGAGACAGAGATCTCTAAGGATTGAGAGTCCTTGGAGTTATTTGTTGGGGGGCTTTGATCTGTGGAGGCTTCAGATCCATCCTGCCCCTTTGTGTTTTTTGAAGGTTTACTTTGTTTGCCCACAGTATGGTCCAAGAAATAGAATTTGTCTCTCCTGATTGTGCAGAACTTCTCCCTCTGGTATTCCTTTGAGATTGTGTGGTGCTGAATCTCTAGTGCTTATTAGAATTTATAAGCTGGGTATATTCTTGGCTTTTTAGTCTGTGTGGTTGTCTCTTTAGTCCAACAGCCCAACTCCAACGGGGCTATGGACTAGAGAGGCAATAGATAATTTTTCTCTTCTGTGGGGTGAGAAAGGGGGAGATCTGGTTACAGAAGAGGAGGAAAGAGGAGGTAGAGGACAGAGGCTAATAGAAAGTACTGTCAAAATTAAAATTAAGGTTAAGACTTAAGGGAAAAATAATTAAAACAAAGACTCATATATAGCTTAAGAAAAAGAGAAGGAGAATAGAAAAAGGGAAGGGAGTGTAAGAAGAAAGGAAGAAACATAGGAAGGAAAAAGAGAAAGAAGAAAAAAGTCTTACACAAACATGCTCCCACACACATATAAAAACACTTGTTGCCGGGTGCAGTGGTGCATGCCTGCAATCCCAGCGGCTTGGCGGTTGGAGGCAGGAGGATCACAAGACTGAGTTCTGTGCAACCCAGTGAGACCCTGTCTCAAAGAGCAAAAAATATGGTCCCAGGGTGCAGCGCGGTGGTCCAGCACCTACCAAGCAAGCAGGCACAGGACCCTGGGTTCAAACCCCCGTACAAAAAAAAAAAAAAATCAAGACCTCACACGTACATGCTCCCACACACATATAAAAACACTTGTAGTCAAGTGCAGTGGTGCATGCCTGGAATCCCAGTGGCTTGTGGGGGCGAAGGCAGGAGGATTACAAGCCTGAGATCTGTGCAACCAAGTGAGACCCTGTTTCAAAAAGCAAAAAATATGGGCTGGGGGCACAGCACGGCAGTCTAGCACCCACAAAGCAAGCAGGCGCAAGACCCTGGGTTCAAACCCCCATACAGGAAAAAAAAAAGCACTTGTATATGCTTGCAAGTGGAATCTGAACTGTGGATACCCAGTGGAACTGGGTGAAGTCGATACTGCAGGAAGCAGTGCTCCCTCCCTACAGAACTCAGGGTGGCAGTGTTTTCACATAATACACAGGAGCAGTCTGGCTTATTCTTGCCGATTGGGTAGATAATATGGACCTCCCCACAGTGTCCTGGGTTTAAGCTGGATACTGAGTGCCCAAAGAGACTGTTCCATGAAATATTCTGTGTCTATTGTATTGTTTACATCTGTCAGTTTGCTGCACTGTGGGGGCTTGCATGTTGCGATGAGGCTGAAAGCTCTGCCACTGTAACCTTGGACAAGAGCAAGGTTACCTATGGTGGACAGGTTTTCAGCTGAGCTTCCAGACTAAGACAGACTAGGGAGTAGGACCTGGCGAGCCACTCCCAAAACAACTAGTCATTGAAAACCCTATGGATAGCAAAGAAACACTGTCAGAAATAGTGCCAGAAAATGAGACCCCCAGGTTGGAAGGCACTCAAAAGACTACTGGGGAAGAGTTGCCTCCTCCAAGCAGAGTCTACCATGATGACAGAAATGGAGTAAAACCTCAGGGTGCTCAACTTGCTGATGTGGCACGACTCAAAATGAGGAGAAACAACTGTAAACATCCATTAATAATTGGAACATGGAATGTACGTAGTATGAATCTAGGCAAATTAGAAATTGTTAAAAGAGAAATGGAGCACATAAACATTGACATTCTAGGCATCAGTGAGCTCAAATGGACTGGCATAGGCCATTTTGAGTCAGACAATCATATGGTCTACTATGCTGGGAATGATAAATTAAAGAGAAATGGGGTTGCATTCATCATCAAAAAAGACATTTCAAGATCTGTCATGAAATACAATGTTGTCAGTGATAGAATAATATCCATACACCTACAAGGAAGGCCAGTTAATATGACTATTATTCAAATTTATGCACCCACCACTAAGGCCACAAATGAAGAAAGGGAAGACTTCTATCAGCTTCTGCAATCTGA
>VMDO01033547.1:0-17844 GCA_007922755.1 Pedetes capensis
GCATAGTAGACCATATGACTGTCTGACTCAAAATGGCCTATGCCAGTCCATTTTAGCTCACTGATGCCTAGAATGTCAATGTTTATGCGATCCATTTCTCTTTTAACAATTTCTAACTTGCCTAGATTCATACTACGTACATTCCATGTTCCAGTTATTAATGGATGTTTACAGTTGTTTCTCCTCATTTTGAGTCGTGCCACATCAGCAAGTTGAGCACCCTGGGGTTTTACTCCATTTCCGTCATCACTGTATACTCTACTTGGAGGAGGCAACTCTTCCCCAGTAGTCTTTTGAGTGCCTTCCAACCTGGAGGCCTCATTTTCCGGCACTATATCTGACAGTGTCTCTTTGCTATCCATAGGGGTTTCAATGGCTAGTTGTCTCGGGAGTGGCTCGCCAGGTCCTACTCCCTAGTCTGTCTTAGTCTGGAAGCTCAGCTGAAAACCTGTCCACCATGGGTAACCTTGCTCATTTCCGAGGTTACAGTGGCAGAGCTCTCAGCCTCATGGCAACACTCAAGCCCCCACAGTGCAGCAAACTGACAGACGTGATAAATAAGATTAGGTATACATAAAAAGAGCAATAAGAAGTAAAAAAGCCAGCCAGGCTCAGTGGTGCACGCCTTTAAGCCCAGCAGCTCGGGAGGCAGAGGCAGGAGAATTGCAAGTTCGAGACCAGAGGCAGTCTACATGACTTATCGAGACCCTGTCTCAGAAAAGTAAAAAAAAATGGGCTGGGGGTGTAGCTCAGTGGTCCAGTACTTGCAGAGCATGCAAGTGTGAGACCCTGGGTTCAACCCCCAGTACCGCAAAAAAAAAGAAAAGAAAAGAAAAGAAATAAAAAGCCTAAGAGATTTATTTTTTATAAAAATAAAGTTAAAAAATAATATGAAAAGTATAGTAAATAAAAAGAATGATACACAGGCAGCAAAAGATAGAAAAAAACTAAAAAAGAAAAAAGGTAAAAATTACATTAGAAAAAATAATTGAGGAAAATAAAATTAACAATGAAAAGATGGGAAAAATAAGAACAAAAAGCTGGACACCATGATGCACACCTGCAATCCCAGTGTCTCAGGAGACTGAGGCAAGACCTTGAGCCTTAGGTGAGAGACAGCCTGTGCAACTCAACAAGACCCTGTCTTAAAACAAGAAGAAGACCTGGGGTTATTGCACAGTGGTACAGCAATTGCCTCATGCCAAGCCCTGGGTTCAAACCCCAGCACAGCAGAGAAAAGAGAAGAAAAGGCTTCTTTCTGTGTCTTCTAATATTGGAGAAGGTTAGATGGAGGTGTTAGTCAATTGAAGATGGTCTTTTATCTGACCTCAGCTCAGAGCTGCCAGTCTCCGACATTTGCCTTAGGAGATGGGTGCCTTGGCTGGTGGGTGGGACTACCATCTACCTTGCCCAAGCCTCCTGTTACCTGAATCTCTTAGCATATTGGCATCCCACCTTCCTCTTCTCTGTAGCTACCTTCTACAGCTGTGTTACACCCAGGGATTGTGGCAGATAACCCTAGGCTCCCTGACCAATGAGTATTCTTTGTTTCCAGGCACCCAGAGTAGCTCAACCTCACACAATAGGTTCCCTCTCAAGAAGGCACCTGATCATGGCCCTTCAAAATATGGAGCATGGCAAAATGAATCATTTCTGCAACGCTGACCCCTACAGTCAGGAAGACGCACTCTCTCACCAAATCCCCCAAATGGATCCAAGGGCTTCAAGGACTGTGAGCTTGTCCTGTGGAACTGCTAGCCCCATTGGGGTTTTCTGCCTTAACTTTTTGGGTGAGGGCTCTGGTTCTTCTTCCCCACCAGGGAGCCACGGTTGGAGATATGTCCTGCTCACTCCCTTTGGCTGCTCAGCTCCGTTCTATACTCTGAGACTTGTGATTTCTGGGCTTTTCCAGTCTTTCTCTCTTTGGAACAGACTCCTTCCTATTCTGACTCCTTTGTTTTACCATATCACATGGGGCCTGCCTCTAGTCCACCATCTTATATTGAGAAGACTCAATAAATATATCATGTTCTCTTTGTTAACACATAGGACTTGCAGCAAGAATAAAGGTATACCTCACCAGCTACTCCTCCCCAAACACTAGCAAAAACAAAAAAAGAGTACTCACTTGAATAATAAGTTAAGACCAAAGAGGGTAAACATGACAGCCATGTAGCCAACGATGCCAGTGGCATAGCTGATTTTATAGATCAGTAGGAACCATTTATAAACCAACCTAGAGAAAAGAAATAAAAGGTTAGTACAGTTGACACAGAGAGGCTGGCTTCAGGGGCCACTGGACCACCATAATCCCTTATTCTCACATCAATGGGGACATCAGGTTCTATGATCAGGACTTGTTAAGCAACTTTACGTTCTGTCCATTTCACTTCCTCAACTACAGAAACACCTCCATACAACACCTCCAGGAACCTACTGTTTTGCATTTTCCTGGACTTGGACCAAGAAAAGAGAGCCCTAAAAACCATTTTCAAACTCAAACAAATAAGGGGCACAGCTAATCCAAGAAAGCTATATCATCTCAAATTCAGGTTAGCTGGGTGAGGAGGTGAAAACTAATAACCCTCAGCAAATAACAGGTGAAGGTTAGTTGTTCTTTTCAGGAAAGAGAATTCAAAGGAAGAAGATTCACAGGTAGAATTAGCTACATGCATTTATACCTGGGTCTCATTAGTTTGATTTCAGTTTTGCTCCAGTAATGAGGCTAATAATGAGAGGAAGGATATCTCATGAATTTGCTTCTGAAATGACTTTTTCTCTGGAGATATAAGGAGGAAGGCACTCAAAAAGGACTTCTGAATTAGATATACGTGCATTGTGTGGTGGTGGGGTGAAGAGAGGTTGTTCATACCCCTGAGAGATAAGCAGTGTGCCCCACGATGCAATGAAGAGCAGTAGCTGACTTCAGCTAAATTCAGAGAGGAAAGATGGTTCTCTGAATGAACCAGAGACTTTTAAAAACTGCTACAGAGGTAGGTTCCTGAGACTAGAAGCCACTATTCTATCTGTGATACGAGCTAGTAAGAAATTTAGCAATTTGCTTGAATAACCAGCACAAGCTTGCCTGAAGCTGAGAGCTGACTGAGTTGCTGCTAACCCTTCTGGGTCCCAGTAAGGAAGCTCAAGGTTGCTGCCAATGCCTCTCTGCCATAGCTAAGCAAGAGGTGATGGTGTCTTCACTATGGAAAGGTCTGAACTATCTTGTAGTATTGTGCTCAAAGATCACACATAGCTATGTTGTCCAGAGTTTTCACTGATCCTAAGAAAGAGCAATACAGTGGAAAGGACATGAAATTTTAAGTTACTCAGTCTTCAATTTCGACTAAGTTTTATTTGCTGAGTAACCTAGGTAAGTGAAATTATCTCTCTGAGACAATTTTATTTCTTTGTAAAATGGGAAAACTCTGCTACCTTTCTCACTGAATTGTACACAACCCGTTTCCTGATATATGCTGATTAAATGCTGGATAAACGACGATATTTATCAAAGTCCTTTGAAACTGTAAAGCACCATCAAATGTTATTATTATTTTAAAAATCCCTTCCATATTATTGACATATTTTTAATCATTTTATTTATTTTTAAATTTCTTTATTTTACTTAATTAATTTATTTTTTGCAGTACTGGGGGATTGATCCCAAGGCCTTTCACATACTTTGCAAGTGTTGCACCATGGAGCTGCACCCTTAGCTATTTCTTAAATTTTTTATCTTGAGATTAGGTCTTGTTAGGCTATGCAAGCTGCCTCCGCCTGCAAACTTGTGATCCTCCTGCCTCTGCCTCCTGAGTTTCTGGGAATACAGGCATCCACCACTATGCTTGGCTTTTTAGATGATTTTAATTAGAAGTTGATACTGTTTGTCAGTTGGTAACTCTTCCCCCCTCCCAGGAGACAGGGTTTCACAGGCTGCCCTTAAAACTCCCTAGGTAGCCCTAGGCTGGCGTCAAATTTACAATCCTGCGTTTGTCTCTCAAGTGCTTAAATTATAGGTGTGCACCACCATGCCCGACCCTTAGTTAACTCTCAATATGTTTTATTATACTTTTATTATACTTTTTCTTCATATCACCCTACATGAGGTAGCATTTTTCCACTTTTTGTTGTTGTTACATGTCATCAATCTGACTCATAGCAATCCCATAGGGTTTTCAATGGCTGATTGTTTTGGGATCCTATTTTTAGGGATGAAGAATTCAAGGCTCATAAAAGTGAGGGCACATTGCTAACAAATAACAAGGTGGGGCATTCCAATTCACCTGGCTCTAGAGCCTGTACCCTCTATAACAACCCTAGAAAATGGCCAGGGAGAGACTTCTGGATCACCAACTTCAGCTTTGTACAATGAAACTAAGAAAGCCAGAAAAAGACTTGCAGTAGAGTAGAATATAGGCAGCACGGGAAGAAGAGCAATGTGCAACTTGGAAGACTTTGGATCGGGTGGTCTCAACTTTGAGACTAGCCAGTTTCCCTGCTAGGCTCTCCTGGACCTGTGCACACCTCTAATGACACTTACCAACTGCACTGCCACAGATGCTTTCTTGTCCATCTCCTCCATTAAACCGAGCTCTCCTTGAGGGCAGGGACCAGGTCTTATCCAGCTCTGTATCCCCAGCACTCAGCACAGGGCCTGGCACATAGCAGGTGCTTGTTGAATGAATGAATGAGAAAAATCTCTTTTTCTGTCAAGTACAGATATTAAATGACCTCACAAGCTGGTTGGGAGGATTAAATGAGAAATGCACTTGAATAAAATATAAGGAATTATACAAGCAGTAGCTCTTTTGTAATCCAAGAAGTACTAATTTGTTGGAAAAATATAAATTTGCTGAGATTCATTCATTCAACAAAAAGTCAGAGTAGGCTACTATGTGACAGACCCTGTGGAAAGGCCTGGATATACAATGACTAACAAAGTGGATGTGGCTCTTGATCTCAGTTATAGTTTAGTGGGGGAGATAGATACTCAAAATATATCTTGTTATAAATTGTGATAAGTTCTATGACAGAAAACTATAGGACCTTATGACAGAATATAACGGAAAATCTAATTTAGATTTTTCTAATTTAGAGATCAGAGAAGGGTTCACAGAAAAAAGTATTTAAAATGAGACTATAATGATTACCAGAATTTGCTTACTTATTTTGTTTGCTTTTAATATAAATAGACCTTGATATAAACCATAAAGTGAGCAATAAGGAAAATTCAAGGATTTTGAATCTGTGAATAGCTAAGTGGGTCTCCCAATCAGCTTGTTTTAGAGAGGCCCCACGCCACATATTTTTGGCAGACAAAAACTCCATGTTTTTCAAGCTAAACCCACCTTCCTCCCGTGCATTCCAATAAATTAGCTTCAAGACACCCAGTTCTTTACAACTACCTAAACTCTCACCTTGGGGTTGTCTGTACTAGAGGTTTTCGTGTGGCTCGGAAGGTGACAAAGGCTGTGACAGCAGAGAAGAAGACCCAGATCACTAGGAACCTCCACCAGTGCAGCTTCACTGTGAAATAGAGGGGAACAACCCACATCTGAAAGAGGGTCACCATCTGAAACACAAACAGAAGCACTTCAGCTCTAGCCGGCTTCCTCTGCAGCTCTACCCACAAGTCCAGAATACCTTTTGTTTTCTGTTTTAGCCTGACCCTCTCCTACATTTCCAATGCTGAATAAAGGTAACTCCATGAGTTACTAAAGTTAGAAAACTGTGACCATGCCTGACTCTTTCCTGCCGTGTTTCTTCATTTAGTTGTCTCTTGGATTTATTCTTTCCTCTCCATGCCAGCTCTATCTCTTGCCTGACTGACTGCAACAACTTATTAGTTTCCCTGCATTTAAGGACAGGCTGGAGGGGGAGACACCCAGTACCAGAGCCACCTTCTACCACTCCCAATCCCTCTAAGACAAGTTGTCCCCCTTCCCTTCTCCTTTTCTGCCTGATAATATCATATCCAAAACACAGGAAGCCTTCAGTCTCCTTTCTAGTCAGATTTAGCCATGATTTCCTAGTGCCTCAAAAATATTTTCTTTTCTATCATCATTTCAGTGCTTATCTAGAATATGAAGCTGGTTTCAATACATTCACAGGTGGTGACTAGGCCATATTCATCCATTTTCTTTGCTCTAACACAGCAGTCCACAACATTTTTGGCACCAGGGACCAGTTTCATGGAAAACAATTCTTCCATAAACTGGAAGGAGGGTGACTCAAGAGAGGGGGAGTGGCCCTAAATACAGATGAAGCTTTGTTTCCTCACCTGCCAGCTCACCTCCTGTGTAGCCCCTTTCCTAACCAGTCCTGGTTTGTGGCCTAGCAGTGGGGGACTCCTGCTCTAGGAAACTACCTGGCAGACAATAGGCTATCAATTAAATTGGATAAACAAATAAGAGGAAAGTAATACTAGGCTGGAGTAAGACTCCCTAAGAGGAAGGCACATTTCTGTTTCAAAGAGTACTTATTTTACTTTCCCCTCCTTCAAGTTTTTCTTTATACTTGTTAGCTGAAGAGTTACACATGCACAAAACAATTCTAATTCTACAAGTTTGGAATAATCACTAATGACTGTTCTCCTCCCCGATGCCTCCTAACTCCCTCCCTCAGCCTCCCTGACTTAACTGGACATCACTCTTCTCAGGTGAGTAGTAGGTATTTAAAAAAATGACCGTTTTTATTATTCTGGTATTACCAAATGAAATGAAACAACATGGGGGGGGGGAGACAAGCTACATAAAGGAAAATAGTAGCTAGTTTCCCAAAATTCCACAGTAAACTAAAAAAATTTGCTCTTAGGGATTTCTAGATCAGTGTTGTCCAATCAAAATATAATGCAAGTCACATATATAATTTTTAATTTTCTATGTTTTAAAAATTAAAAAGAAACAGGTATTAATCTCAATATTTTATCTAACCTAATATATTCTAAAATTATCACTTCAATATGTATACAGTATTAAAGTTATTATTTTTGGGTGCTGGTGAGTGAACCCAGGGTCTTGCACATGCTAAGCATAATGTTCTACCACTGAACATGCCCAAACCCAAAATATTAAAATTATTAATGAAATATTTTACTTTTTTTGACTTAAAAAACTGGTATGAATTTCATATTTGCAGCACATTTCAAACATTCAATAGTCACACGTGTCTGGGGGCTACCATAGTGGACAGTGCAGCAAGAGCTTCTTCTCAGAGGTGTTTAGTTGTCTGTAGCTACCATTCTCTTACAGACTGCTCTGTGACAAGGAAATTCTGTCATTTTTTAGTATAACATTACACACTAAAAGAAAAAGAAATGGAGAGAAGAGAACATTGAGCAGAGCTTCAGAGCTTCCTGTTCTGTGGACAAAAGGGCACCAGCTGCAGGTCAGTGAACTATGCAGCCTCAATGTCAATTCTACTTTATCAGAATTCACAACTGACCCTTTAAGTGAAGCACTCTAAAATATTCTGGACTTAAATAAAAAGTGTAGGTACACCAGAATGTACTAGATGTACTAACAAATGGCTAACCAAATAATGCTCCAGCTGCTCCAGGGAGGAGATGGGGTAAAGATCACAACAACTACAGCTTGTTTAAACTACGCATGAGTAACCAGTCATGATACTAACCAGGAGTAGAGGAAGGGTCTTCAGTGAGTAATTTAACAGGCTCATAGGGCTGTTTATAAAATAGTAGGCCCAGAAAATAAAGAAGAATTGAATAAATCTGGTCACATTTGTTCTCTGTAAGAAAGAAGAGGAATTCCTGGTCCTTTTCCAGGCTTTTCAAAAAACCAGGCTGTTGCATAAAAACCACCAGCCTGCTCTGATACCCTCTTTCCCACTCTCCATCAATTATCAACAGTATATTCTGAGGGAGAATCTGAGGCCAAGATAACTTTTTCTACATGAGCTACACCTCTGCACAGCAGAGAACCTGGCTTCTATTCTAAGTCAGACAAAGACACTTCCAGGAGTAAGTCTGGGTTACAGTGTAGAGTGAATGAAAAAATCTTGCCTTGTTTTGTAACTTTCAGGCTTGAAAACTCAGGGTAAAAAGGCTGAGGATAGGGTGGAGTGGGAGAGAGGGAGAAAAAAAGGAGAGAAGGAAAGAGGAATTTAGAGACAAAATTAGGCTCTCTGGAGCCAGATGGCCTGATGGAACCCCAGCCGACTTTGCTTCTGGCTTCTAGCTGTGTTCTGCCTCCAAATCACTGAGTCACTCTAAGGAGGCCTTTTCCCTCTTGAAGGAAAGGTTTGGCTTGATCTCTCAAAATGCTTCACGTTCTAGCATGTTAAATTTCTGTTAAGCAGCTCTCTATCTCAGACTTCCTGGAAGTATGGAGGCATAATATTTATTGGCATTTTGCTTAATAAATAAATTTAAACTTAATTAAGGGAGGCATTTTTATTTTTTTCAATATGAGAGGGATGAACACAAGACCTCACACAACTAGGCAAGTGCTCTACCATTGAGCTGCAACCCCAACATGTTCTTTTATTTTTTATTTTGAGACTAGGGCTTGCTATAAATTATGCAGGCTGCCTCTAGCCTTGAATTCATGATCCTCTTTCTTCCTCCTAAATCACTGGGATTACAGGTATGCTCCATGGCACCCAGATAAGGAAGGCGTTTATGGTTAGCTTGGCAATGGCAGGGATTCACGTGCCATCTGGTGGCAATGGGCTGGGGTTTAGCTCAGTTGGTAGTGGGCCGCTCTGCACTTTCTGAGGACCTGGGTTCAGCCCCCAGCACTACAAAATGGGAGATGGATGTGGCAGTCCACTCCTGAGACAATCAGCCATTGAAAACCGTGTGAGGGTCACTATGAGTTGGACTTGACTCAATGGCACCTAACAACAACAACTGGTGGTAATGTTTATGTAGACTCATTTGGTTCAACAGTTTGTTTAAACACCTGTGCCTGATGATGTGGAAAGCACAAAACAACTGGAAGTCTTGGCCCTGATGTCTCTTCCAAGACTTAAAAGATGAGACAAATACATGAATTAGGCAGCTATGCAAAGGATCAAGTACTGACACAGGAGTTCAGAGAAGAGATGTGGCAGTGTGGGCAGGAGCTACCTGGGAAGATTTTCTGCAAGAAGAAGAGCTATGAATGGTTCTGAAGGAGGCCTGGATTTGGGTAGGTAGAGGGGAATAATAAAAGCCGTTCATCTTTCTTTTCCTAATTCAGCAAATATGTAGTTGAAACTGAAGACTAGCCTGAACCAGTTCACTGATCCATCCATCCAGCAAACATTTGCCAAGGGACAATCTCAACTTCTCTGATAGAAAGTAAGAATTAGCAACATTACATTTATGTCTTCACATAGCTACACAGTTGAGATGATGTTAGATGCTTAAAGTAAGAGCTTGTCCATATGTAACTAGACTCCTTTTGTTTTTAGTTGAGAGCTCGCCATCACTGAAGAGTGTAGCCCAGGCTCACCTACCTCACTATATAATCCAGGCTGGCCTTGAACTTGTATGGATCTTCCTGCCTCTGCCTCCCAAGTGTTGGAATTAGGTATGCACCACCATGCTCAGCCTAACAGTTATTTCTAATCCACACGAAGACAGACTAGAAAGTCTCCAGTCCTTTTCATCTCAGAGGAATTAGAATGCAGGAAAAGAGCCCCCAGATCACATCACCAGCTGTTGTACTATTCTATAGCTGCTTGGCACTTGTAACTTTCAAGATTTTCACCTCATCATCTCTGCATCTCCCCATGCTGCGGGCAGGGATCACCCACCATGCTTGGCTGAAAAGAAGTACTGTAAGTGAAATGAAAACTATAAATCCCCTATAAATCCCCTCAGTAGAATAAAATAAGAGGCTGACAGTTAACAGAATAATCAACTTGAATAATGCTAATAAGTAGACTCAGGTCACCTGGAGGGAAGGAGGTATCTGGGAGGTCTCATGGCTCAGTTCAATATTTTCATAACTAGTCTGAATGAAGGACCTGCTTGACAAATTGTGGACAGCATGAAGCTTAGGCTGGTGTGGGGCAAAGAAGCAGGCAGTAAATATGGAAATACAAGAAATAAGATCCCAAATGAAGAAAAGTTATCCCTAGGGTTCTAGCTCTAACATTCCATGAGCTAGTAAGCTGAAATGAAGAACCAAAAATCACATGATGAAACCTAACAAACTACCCAAGTACAGGATGGGGAAGGAGTGACTTAATAGCAGCTCAGGTGAAACAGATCTAGGTGTTTCAGGTGACCACAAATTGCTACAGAGAATAAGCCTGCCAACAGGACTATTGCTAAAAAGCCAAGGCACCTTTCAGCTACCTACCTAAGAATGTATCGAGAATGAAAGAAGTAGCACTCTACTGTTCTCTCCTCTGTCCAAGCAGTCTTGGGGCCCTGGGATCAGGTCTTAGGGCTACACTGTACAAAGAACTCTGATAAATGAGCATGGTCATAAAAGAGCTATCAGGATTACAAAATGTCAGGAAATAAAATCACAAAAGGAATAGCTGAAGGCTCTGGGATATTAGGCCTGGAGAAGGTTCCAGGAAGGCCTAGATACTGGCTGGAATTATCTGGAAAGCTGTCTGCAGACGCAGTAAGCAGATATATTCAGTGTAGTTTCTATGACCTGGCAAGACCCTACACATTGCTGTTCTACTCTACAGGGCAGAAACATGTCTGGCAATTTCCTCCTACTGCACCCCTCGCAAATGGTCATCTTTATCACATGAAGCATGCCATACATACCATTGCTAATGTATGTGTTAGATATTTTTTCCCTGCTATTGACCAAAAAAAAAAAAAAAAAAACCTTTGTGTCCCCTTTGCCTCCAGGTCCAACTCTTGTCTAGTAAAGAAGCACAAAGTAAATTTACTCACTGTGTCTTAGGACGGCTTTTCTAATATCTAAAACCATGGCTTCTTTCCCAAGCTTTCTACTGCCCAGGCAAAAGTGTCAAGTAGGCATTTAACAAACACTGAGCGTTTTCTGAACACCATTCTAAAGGTTGGAGAATTGAAAAATGAAAAATGAAACCTCCTCAAGAACTTAAATCTACTGAGGAGAAACAATAAGTAAAATTCAAGGTAAGTTCTACGATGGAGTAAGCCCTAGTGGCCAAGAAAGTAAAGAGGAGTAGCACTTCACTCAAAGTGGGGAAACCAAGAAAAGCTGCCTGAAGGAGGCATCCTTTGATCTCTGTCTTGATGGCCTAATTGATTCAGGTGCAAAAAAGGATCAGAATAAGTGTTCTAGGATGAGGAAACATGGCAAGCTGGATAGTGAGTCTTTGAGGGAGAGGTAAGAAATGAGCCTAAAAAGCTAGGCAGGGCTCAGAGGAGGCTGACGTATAAATCACAGCTAGGAGTTTTACTGTATTTTATGGATAAATTTTTCTTTTCTTATAGATGGGAAGAGACGACAATCTCTTACTATCTTAGTATTCTCCGGCTACATTATAGTAATCCTCTTAATGTCTTGGTCTTAGGAAAAATCTATAGTACTTTCAAGATTTCCAGGTGAAGATTTTGCTGCTTACCCACTCCAGGAAGGAACAGAAGTTCAGGGGGTGAGGCTTGGAAAAGAAACTATATTTGGTAGCAGAGATGATGAAAGCTTCTCCTTGGAGATCTTTAAAAATAGGACAGATACTTTTCCAGGCATAAACCTATCCCTTCCCCTAATATCCCTGAGGGAACTAAGGAGTAAATATCAGACTCTGAATAGATGATGAAAACTGAGCTACACAGAAGCCAAAAAGCAAGTCTGGTCTAGCCTACGTTTCCAATACAGATCTTCTATCTCCCCAGCTGGCTCCCTACCATCGTTCTCTTAGTTTGTGGGGAAACCCTGGAAAGGGTGGGGAGGTAAGATGATAAAGAGTATAAAGAGGTATTGTGAAAGTACTTGAGATCCTAAGAAAAGACTTAAGCAACAGTCATTAAAGAATGAAACTCAGGACAGCTAAAACCAGAAATTACTATGGCAAAAATGATTTCCAAAGCTTTGGCTGAAACCTATTGGAAACTACACTTAATTAAGAATCAGATTTTGGTTTTGGTTTTGGGTTCAGTTCTCCAATTTAATAGTCACATGCTCCCACAAAAAACCACTATAGATTCTGCTCTGTAGCTTACTAATCTGGAAAATTGAGATAAATTCCTACCATATCTTACAGAAGGTTTTTTCCTTTTCTTTTTTCTTTCTTTTTTTTTTTTTGCAGGGTACTTGGGGGTTGAACACAGGGCTTCATGCATGCTTTGCAAGTGCTCTGCCACTGAGCTGCACCCTCAGCCCATTTTTAATTTTTTTTATCATGAGACAGGGACTTGCTAAGTTACACAGACTGCCTCTGGTCTCAAATCTGTGATCCTCCTGCCTCTGCCTCCTGAGTTGCTGGGGTTACAAGTATGCCCCACTGCATCCATTACAGAGCTTTCAATAGGTTTTTGTTTTGGTTTTTTTTGTTTTGTTTGTTTTGGTGGTACTAAGGACTGAACCCAGGGCCTTGCACAAGCTAGACAAGCACTCTACCACTGAGCTACATCCCCAGGGCAGAGATTTACTTATAAAGAAAAGTTTTCAGATTTATTGTTGCTGTTGTTTGTTTGTTTTGTGGTACTGGACCCAGGGCCTTATGCATGCCAGGCACATCTCCAGCCAAGAAAAGTATTTTTTTTAACAATTAACAAATTTAAACTATAAATAATTCACTGCTGGAACTGAAAACAGTTTCTGAAATTAAGATACACAAACAGCAGGATCTTTTGCTCCAAGTAACAGTTAATTTAGATTAACTCCCTCTTCTTTTAAAGTGAAGACTAGACTTGAGCTGCTAAGTTACAAAGAGCAGGCATACCCAAGAGCTCATAACTTAAAGTTCAGTGAGCAGGCATCTTTGCTCATAATCAGTCTCAGAATTGACAACATTCATGCGGCTCAAGGTTCTAGAGTCTAGGATAGTTCTTATCAGGGGTGATTTCGCTTCCCAGGAATGATATGGAAAAGTGCAGAGACATATTTGGTTGCCACAAATGTATCTAATGAGTATGGGCCAACCATGCTGTTAAACATTCTGTGATGTCCAGGACAGTCTCTCCCCCTCTCAAAGAATCCTGCCTAAAAGACCAATAGCCTCCCTGTTGAGAAACCCTAGTCTAGGAAAATAAAACTAGTATTCTTCCACTTGGTGGTCATGTGTACTGACTGAGAGGTTGGGCCGCCAACCTGCACTGGTGAAGAACAAAAAGATTATTCAGTTTAGGAAAAACATGAACCTTATCAGTTAATTCCATCGTTTCTTGGCATGTCACAAGAAATGTTTTTTTGAAAGCTCTTGTGGCTAATATCAAATAGTTCAAGTTTCTGCTACTCAGTAACAATCCCTGTGCCTCTCCTTCATGCAACATTCTCTGAGTTGTTCTGATTCATTTTTATCCCCATTCTTCTTCTCAAGGACATTGTGATATACTTACTATGTGTATTTTTGTTTGTACTTGTTCAAACTGTTTCTTTCTGTGCATGTATTTTTAATTTCTTAATTAGCACTGTGCCATATATCTTTCTATTTCTTACTTCTCCTCAGTACTATGCTTTTGGAGTCCATTCAGATTGCAAAAGATATACCTAATGTGCTCTTTGTTTCGTATTGTTTTGTTTTTAGAGACAGTCTCACTCTGTCTAGCTGACGCTGGCCTGGGACTTGCTTTGTAGCCCAGGCTTGCCTTGAACTCTTGCTGATCCTCCTGCTTCAACCTCTCAAGTGCTGGGATTACAGGAGTGTGCCACCATGGCCAGCAAAATGTGTTGCTTTTGACTAGCAGTTTCACATACAAATTCAATACATTTTACCTATTCTCTCAAAGACAGATATCCAGATTGCTTCCAATTCATTTGAGTAACTGCCATAAGCAACACTTAAGTGAATCCCTCTCACATGTCTCCTATGTATCACAGTGTATGTATCATATTCTGCATAGTACCATGGTACTAATCCACAATGCCTGCACCAGTGTTCATACCCACAGAAGAGTGCACAAAGGTTCCTATCATCTCTGAACTCTGCCAACACTCGGCATTATTCAGCTTCCTAAGTTTTGACAGTCTAATAGATGTAAAGTGATATGTCATTGCTGCTTTAATGTATAATTCTCTAAATACTGATGACTCTGAGCATCTCTTCTTATGCTCGGTGGCCTTCTAAATTTCTTTTCCTCTAAATTGCCCTTTCATATCTTTTGCCCTTTTTTCAATAGAGTTCCTGTTTTTTGTTGATTTGTAGAAATTTCTTTGTTTTTATTTTGTTATTGGTGTTTTGTGGTGCTAGGGATAAAACCCAGGGCCTCATGCAAAGCAATCAAGCACCCTACTGCTGAGCTATATCCCCAGCCCATAGGAGTTCCTTTGTATAATCTAGATCTTTATCTACTGCCAAGTTTAATCATTACTAGCTAGGCATCGTGGCACACACCTGTAATCCCAGTGACTCAGGAGGCAGACGCAAGGGGATCTCAAGTTAGAGGCCAGAGGCAGCTTGTAACTTAGTAAGACCCTGTCTCAAGATAAAAAATAAAAAATAGGCTAGAGATGTAGCCCAGTGGTAGAACACTTGCAAAGTATGCACAAGGCCCTGGGCCCAGATCTCCTAGTAGTGGGGGGAAAAAAGTCTATTCATTAGTAATCTCTCCTCCATTTGCTTATCAGTTAACTTTGCCTATCATATCCTTTCTAGAACAAAAATTTCTTAATTTTAATGTAATCACACTTACCAAATCTTTCTTGCTTGCTTATATATTTTTCATTAACTTCATAATCTTACCTTTCATAATTAGGTCTTTAATCTACTGTTTTCTTTTTTGTGGTGCTGGGGATTGAACCCAGGGCCTTGTGGATGCTAAGCAAGTGCTCAAGCACTGAGCGACACCCTTAGCCCTAATCTATCTTAAGTCTCTTTTGTGCTCAGCACTATGTAGCAATCTAGTTTTAATTTTTCTCCATATGGTGGGCAAGCTTTCTTAACACAGTCTACTTAACAAAGAGTACATTACACTCTTCACTGATGAGTAATTACACCTTTCTTGTGTATTAAGCTCACACGATACGTGGAGACTCTTACTCTATCCCATTTGTGTTTTTCTATTCATATAGTATATCTCAAAATCTGGTAAAGTTCCTGTCTTTGGAGTTGCCTTTTTTTTTTTTTTTTTTAACAGTACTGGTGGGTTAAATCCAGAACCTTGCACATGTTAAAATACTAAGGCAAGTGATCCACCACTGGGCTGTACCTCCAGACCCTTTCTTCTATTTTATTTTGAGACACGGTCTCATTAAATTATGCAGGCTGCCTCTGGTTTTGAACCTGCAAGCCGTATGGCTCAGCTTCCTGAGTCACTGGGATTACAAGTGTGCACCATGGTGTCCAGTTTTTGCAGTTGCTTTTTACTTGACTTATTTTTGAGTTTCAGACAGAGGAAAGAAAAAGAGTAATTCAGAATCTTTGGTTAATTAAGCTTCTCATCATTAGTCCACGTACGGGACCATTCTTTATTTTCATTTAAAATTATTTTTAATTATGATTTTAGAAAGTAACAAAATTTTCCATTTTAACCATTTTAAAGCATATAGTTAAATAGCATTAAGTATATTCACAAATGTTGTGGAACAGATCTCCAGTACTTTTTTCATCTTGCAACACTGAAACTCTATACCCATAAAATAAGAGCTCTCCATTTCCCTCCTCCCAGTTGCTTGCAACCATTATACTTGTTTCTATGAGTTTGACTACCTTAGATACTTCTTGTAAGTGGAATCACATAGTCTCATCTCTTTGCAACTGGTTATTTCACTTAGTATAACATCTGCAAGATTCATTGATCCTGTGGCATTTAACAGGATTTCTTTCCTTATTTTTATTGTTTTTGTTTTTGCAGTGCTGAGGATGAAACCCAAGGCCTTGCTCATGTTAGGCAAGTATTCTATAATTGAGCTATACCCCCAGGTCTCTTTCCTTTTATAAGTCATCTACTTTTAATATTATGGGAAATACTGAACCTACTAATTAACATAAGTGAAACATCTAAATTTACTTATATCTAGCTATATGCTCTTCTCTATCCTATACCCATCTCCCTTCCATACAAGGTTAGCAATATCCTAAATCTTTATCATTTCCTGCTTTTTAAAATATGCTCTAATCACACATATGCATAAATTTAAAACATGTTATTTAGTTTTCATTGTTTTTAGCTTTCTATAAAAGGCAGTGAGGCTAGGGGTGTAGCTCAATCGTAAAGTGCCTGCCTGTCATGTACAGGCCCTAGGTTCAATTATCAGCAACACATACACATACATACACATGCACAAACATACGTGGTAAAAGGTACCAAGTTGTAAGTAGTTCCTGGGACTTACTTTTTTCACTCAACATTATATTGCTAAGATTCACTCTTACCATTATTTGTAGTTGTAGTTAATTACATTTCATGTTATTTCTATGTTTTATATGTTTTTATATTATCTTATCTATATAGATATTGGGTCTTTCCTAAGTTTTTACTATTACAAATACTGCTGCTATGAAATTTTTCGTACATGTTCCTAGGATGCATGTGCAAAATTTTCTGATGATATATATGTATGAATGAAATGCATATTTTATTATAGGAATATGAATACATGAGATAGATTTATAAGATAGTGCTAAACTGCTTTATAGCTTACCCACAAAGGAAATAACACATCAACTAAGCACAACCCCTACTATAAAGGGCCAAATGGGGGCTATAAAGGGTCAAAGAACAACTGCTTGACTGAGCAAATAAATAGATATCCTGGAGCAGTAGGGACAGCATGGCTGTCAGATGCAAAAAGTGTGAATCCTGACTCTGCTAATCACTGGTTGAGTGGGGTGCGGTTATATCTCCTTAAGCCTCAGTTTCTTAATCCATGTTGTTGTTGTTGTTGTTAGGTGCTGTCGAGTCGGTATCTGACTCATTGTGACCCTGCATACAACAGGCAAAACACTATTGTCAGTGCTTCTCTGCTGTTCATAGAGTTTTCAATGGTGGGTTGATTTTTGGGAGTTGGTTGCCGGGTCCATCTCCCAAACCTACAGCGTGTGGTATTCCCAGGTGGTCTCCCATCCACGTACTAACCAGGCCAGACCCTGCTTAGCTTCTGAGATCTGACGGGATCGGATGCCACAGGGCTACAGCTGCAGGCACTCTTAATCTATGGAATGGCAAAAATAATACTACCTAACTCATAGCATAATACCTGACAGATTATAAATGACACAATAAATGCTAGCAAGTGTTATTAATTATGTTTATGTGATTACATAGTTGGTAGTACCCTGTTTCTTCTTCGCTTCTCCTCTCTAGAACCTACCATTAACCTAGAGCAGATTTGAAAGTGAATAGTCCCAAAGAGTTGTAAAACTAGTGGCTATGGCTAATTACCTAAAATCTCTCTAGGCCAAGAAGAAAACTTTAGATGAACCAGGAAGGAAAATCAGTATTAGCAAGATGAGTCATCTGAATAGAATGACAAATGACAGAGTCCTCAGACCACAAAACAGTTCATAAATCTATCCTATAAAAATTTCGAGCCTGATGCTTTGGCACATGCCTATAATCTCAGCTACTGGGGCGGATGAGGAAGGGGGATCCCAAGTTTGAGATCAGAGGCAGCCTGCACAACTTAGTCAGACTCTGTCTCAAAATTAAAAATAAAGTACAGGCTGAGGATGCTCAGTGGTGGAGCACTTGCCAAGCATGTGTGAGGCCCTAGATACAATCCCTAGTACTGAAAAAAAAAAAAAAAAAAAAAAAAAAAAAAAAAAAAAAAAAAAAAAAAAAAA
>VMDO01033548.1:0-17844 GCA_007922755.1 Pedetes capensis
GAAATGTCTGAAGAGCAACAATAACATCTGAGTCACTAGATTTTTGTGCCATAATTTTAAATTAAAAATCTTTCTAGAAAAAATAATTCCATAGTAAAAAAGAGACTACATTAAGATTCATTAATTTCAATTGAGTTAAAATTGTTTTAATAATAAAGTCATGCTTCTTGCTTAAAATTATGTTTTAAATAGTTCATAAACTGAAAAATATGAATCAAGCAAATATTGCCTATCACAGAATATAGAGCAGATGAAGTACTTGAGATAATATTTATTGAAATGATTTTGTTTAAATACACCAACTGATTCTTATACATTACCAAAGATCACACAAGCATAATAGGATGTTGTTGAGATTCATGTTCAGCATAAATAGTTCACACAATTGGAAGATCATTAAGAGTAACATACACCTACTTTTGTGCCAATACCAAGCTGTTTTACTACTATAGCCCTATAGGTTATATTAAAGTCAAGAATTGTGATCCTGCCTTCACTGGCTTTGCAGCTTAAGATTGTTTGGCCTATACATGGTCTTTTGTGTTTCTATATGAATTTTTGGATTTTTTTCTATTTCTGCAAAATCTGTCATTGGGATTATAATTGGAATTGCATTAAATCCATAGATAGCTTTTGGTAGTATAGCCATTTTTACAATATTCATTCTCTCAATCCATGAGCAGAGGAGGTCCTTCCATATTTTAGTATCCTCTATGATCTCTTTTTTTATTGTTTTGAAGTTTCCCTTGTAGAGACCTGAAGGATCTTTGGTTAGATTGAGTTCTCAGTATATAACTTTTGGGTTGGCTATTCTGAAAGGGATTATTGCCTTAATTTCCTTCTCTTTCTGTTTACAATTGATGTAAAGGAAGGCTACTGATTTTTGAGTGTTATTTTTGTATCACACTACTTTGCTGTAGGAGTTTGTTAGGTCTAAGAGTTTCCTAGAGGAGTTTCTGGGGTGCTTTTGGTAATGGATTATGCCATCCACAAATAAGGATAATTTGACCTCTTCCTTACCTATCTTTATCCATTTGATTTATTTATCTTGTCTGATTGGCTAGGACTTTGATCACAATATTGAATTAAGTAAGACAGAGAGTACATCCTTGAATTGTTCCTGAGGAAATGGCTTCAATTTTTCTCTATTGAATATGATGTTGGCTGTAGGTCTGTATTAAATGGCCTTTATGATGTTGTGATGTTTCCCTATTATGCCTATCTTCTCCAGGTTTTTTTTTTATATCATGAAAAGGTGTTGAACTTTTTCAAAGGCCTTTGCAACATCAATTTAGATGATCATGTGATTCCTGTTAAGTCCCTTGACAGTGGAACAGAATTGAACACCCAGAGCTACAAACATGCAACTAAAGCCACCCAATCTATGACAAAGGGGCAAGGATGCAAAATGGAAAAAAGATAGCCTCTTCAACAAATGGTCCTGGGAAACTTGGATATTCACCTGCAGAAAAAAGAAGGCAGAATGGTACCTCTCAATTTGCATGAGAATCAACTCAAAATGGAAAAAAGGCCTCAATATAAAACCAAAAACCTTAAAATTACTAGAAGACAAAATAGGAAACAGACTCCAACACATAGGCAAGGAAACATTTCCTTAACAAGACCCCAATTGCTGAGGAAATTGCACCAGGAATTGACAAATGGGATTACATGACATTAAAAATCTTCTAAACAGCAAAGGAAACAATCAGCAAATTTAAGGAAAAGTCCACTAAAGGGAAGAAAATCTTTGTATCCTACACATCTGACAGAGGACTAATTTCTAGAATTTACAAAGAACTCATGAAGGCAAATTCCAGGACACGAAGTGACTGAATATAGAAGTGGGCAAAGGGAATGAACAGATAGTTCTCAAATGATGAAGTTTGTAAGGCCATTAAACACATGAAAAAATGTTCAATATCCCTAGCCATTAGAGAAATGCAAATCAAAACAACTCTGAGATTACACGTTACTCCAGTAAGAATGGCCAAGGACAAGAAAACAAATAGGAACAAATGCTCATGAGGATGTGGATAAAAGAGAACCCTCTTACACTATTGGAGGGACAGTAAATTGGTTCAACCACTTTGGAAATCAATATGGAGACACCTCAGAAAACTTAAAATAGAACTGCCATATCACTCAGCTATACCACTGCTGGAAATATACCCAAAGGGAAACAAGTCATCGTACCACAGAGGCACCTGCATCTCCATATTCAGTGAAACACTATTCATAATAAGAAGGATATGGAAGCAAACAAGATGCCCATCAACTGAAGAATGGATAAAAATTATGGTACATATACACAATGGAATATTACTCAGCAATAAAAAATAATGTCATTTTCAGCAAAATGGATGGAACTGGAGAAAATTATCTTAAGTGAAGGAACACAAGCTCAACAAGAGAAATATCATATGTTCTCAATTATATGTGGGAGCTGAATCTCACTTGAAGGAAAAAAAGTCTACACATAGGTTGAAATATAAAAATGAACAGTTCAACATAGTGAAGAAGAGATATTACAAAGAGTAGAAAGAAAGAGGGAAGGAGCTAGCAAAGGAAAGTAAAGATTGCAGAAGGTGGGATGGAGAGGAAAAACAATGTAGAGGAATAAAGGGGGAGAGGACACTCTCAATTTATAGAATGCAACTTCATGAGTACATGGGAGAAATAGGGGAACATAACCCAACTGTGCATGTGAGTTTTACTACATATTAGTCAAAAGGTTCCATAAACCTCGTAAATTGATAAAAGTAACCAAAAATGATGTGACAGGTGCATAATGGAAAAAGCAAATGCTGTACTGTGTTTACCCCAACAACATTTACCAATAAAAGGTAAAAAAATGCTGAGGGAATTTGACTTTCTATCTTCATATGAGCTATTCCTCAGAAGACCTCCTTTTACATGAAATGATGGACTTCATGCTGTGCATACTATCATTACCCAGTGTTTGCATGTACACTTATCTTCTTTCACATACCTTGGTATTCATTCTCTCTTGATAATATTTAAAAGATAATGACCATGGAAGACTTGTGTATCTTGCTTCCTACTTTGTAAGATTTTTTTCGCACAAAGAGAATTCTAGCAACAAAGACAATAGTTCAAAAAAAGAGTAATATACACAAGCTTAAAAGAGTTGCATAGGATATACTCTTACCATAAGCAATAGGTCTGAATTTATGGATATATTTATTTAAAATATTACCATTTCTGCTACAATATAAATGTATCTGTACATATAATTACATTGATCACATATGGTAATAACAACATTTCCAGTCAATCTGAGTTTTAAAGCAGTTGAAATTCTAACTGTAATACATAGTACCAGAATATCACTAGTTAAAACAGATCTTATTAAACAGGTAAATGAGAAGTTTTTACTCTTTTTCTATACTTTAGGTATGGCCTTTGTATAGCACAGGAGTAGTAATAATAAATACATCTTAACAAATATGGTACTTGTTTAGATTCCTCAGATATACAGAGCATGCCAGAAATGCATACATATTAAGTGTATTAAAGTTGTAACATTTAATATATACCAATAACAAAAGATGAATATAGGTCACATTTGACTTCTGCATTTATAATAGGTCATACTACACATTGATATTGTAATCTAATTCAACTTCAAAAAGTATTATATAGATAACATCTCTTGAAATGTGCATGCATTTTTGGCACCCCTGGTATTTCTTGGCAATAACATTTTTACCTGGAGTATACACAGTTGTGTCTTGCTTGTGTTTTCATGTTGCTCTTGTAAAATTAATGTCTCATTTACTTACATTGATTACTATAGGTAAGAAATACAATGCAAACTTAAATGTACAAAATTATCTGTATTTATTAAAATCTATTGTGCTTTTCACCCCGCTGTTAACTTATTTTTTCCTAAAAACTGTTTTCTCCCCAGTCTTTCTATATAATACACACACACACACACACACACCAGGGGTGCCAGATGTATATACATTTTAAGAAATGTTACCTATGTATTACTTTTCAAAGGTGAATTGAATCATGATGGTAACCACTTTGAGCACCTCTCTAAATGGCAGAAGTCAAATGTGACTTACATTCACCTTTTGGTATCAGTATATATTGAGTATTACAATTCTAATACCTAAAATATGTTATATTTTGACACTTCTGTGTGTATGTTTGTATGTGTATACATATACATACATATATACATGTTGTTGTTATTGCTAGGTGCCGTCGAGTCGGTATCCGACTCATAGCGACCCTCTCTGTACAACAGGGGAAACACTATTGTCAGTGCTTCTCTGCTGTTCATAGGGTTTTCAATGGCAGATTGATTTTTGGGAGGGGGTTGCCAGGTCCGTCTCCCAAGCCTACAGCTTCTGGTGTTCCCAGGCGGTCTCCCATCCAGGTACTAACCAGGCCTGACCCTGCTTAGCTTCTGAGATCTGACGGGATTGGATGCCACAGGGCTACCGCTGCAGGCACATATATACATATATACACATATATGCATACAAATATAAGTATGTATGTGTATATACACACACACACACACATATATATATATATGTTTTTAATGCAATGATATGCCTCTTCTTTCTCCTGATAATTGGTGGCCTTAGATACACCAGGAAGAAGAAAATTGATCAAACACTTAAAGCTGTAAAACAGAATGAAAGTGTCTTGGAGTTTCTTCAAGGAAAATTTGAAATAAGAACGATGTATGGCATGGACAAGGTTTTCAAGGATATATGCAACCTGAGAACAGAGTCATTTCAATACTTATGAATTAGTGGGAGGTAACTTTGATTTAATATATAATGTATTAGAGTCAGCAAGTTATGTATCTAATTTAGGAGGTTATGTTTCTAGTTCAAGAGGTGATGTAACATATTCAGGCAGGGGATCTAACTCAGCAGATGATATACCTTACTCAATGCATAGTATAGCTGAAGTAGAGGGCAGTATATTTAATTCAGCAGCTAATATATCAAATTGAAAATGTGGTCCACTTTTTTCAGTAAGTAATTAATTTTACTCATGGCTGATTTATTTGTTTTAGAATGAACTATACTATGTTCTGTAAGTTATTTTTTTGTATGTGGGATAAAAGTTTTATTATTAATATAGATTTTTACTGCAAAATAGTTTAGAAATTCTGAGATTACACTGACTCCAGATGCTCCATTTCATAGATTTTAAATGATGTTTTCAGAGACCACCAACTTCAGAATGATCAGGAATGCTTTTAAAACTTGTAGATTCCTCAGACACACCGCAGAAGTTATAAGGAATAGGGTGGAATAATTGTATAACCAGGACCCAAGGTAATTTTTTATCATAGAGAAATTGTATGCTGCATGAAGTTTGCAAACTCTGACAGGTTAGAAACCAGATATATTAAGGCAAAGGAAAGCAAAATATGATGTTCTGCTTAACATGAAAAATAAATTTGTGTTTCATCCTAAACTTACTTTTCATGTTTCCTTTGTTGTAATTATCATAGCACCTGGTTTCTTATCTATACTGCCTCTCCTGTACAGTATAAAAGTCCTGTTCAAACCACACCCTCAAATGATGGCCTTAAGCAATAAAGTTGTCATCTCTCCTTGTGGACTATTAAAAAAACTGTATGTACTCGCAGTCAGACAACTGAGACGTGCATTTCAGGGCATTTGTTGTTGTTGTTAGATGCCACTGAGTTGGGTCCAACTCATAGCAACCCTATGTACAACAGAACAAAACACTACTCGACCTTGTCCCATGCCTGGCACCATGTTATAGATTCTCTGCTATTCATAGGGTTTTCCATGGCTGATTGTTTCAGGAGAGGGCTGCCAAGTCCTTATCCCTTAGTCTACAGCACCTGGTCTTCTCAGGCAGTTTCCCATCCAAGGATTAACCAGGCCTGAAAAACCCAGAAGACTTTTCTTTTTTATGTTTATATTGTAGTTTCAGACATATGTAAACATCAATCTATAGTAACCATGCATGTTCTACATAATATCAAACTCTATGTCCTCCAGGGTAGAATTAGGATAGCATTTTCCTACGTCTCTCAAATTATATATAGCTATGTGATTTTGATTGGCCAACAAACTATAAACAAAATCAATAGATATATCACTTCTAGATGGAAGTTTTAACAGGTCTGTTTTCCATCTTTGCTCTTCCCGATGAAAGTATTTATTTGTATTATCTTGTCTCTATTTGACCAGTATAATACTGTATATGTGTGGGCAACAGATTTTTTTCTTTATATTTTATTTGTCTTCAAATAATGAACAATCATATCTGGATGTGACATAGGGATTTAGGGGCTGGATTTAGAGGTCTTGGACTTTGAATTTCACACATTCAACAGGTGAGAGTTTTCTGTTGTCTTCATGAGATATGATAACATTCTGTGCAAGAAAAGAAGTAACAGAATTTTTTGTGACAAGGGCAGATCATGGTGATCGTTTTTATTGAGTATTTATTTCTCATCCCCCCCTTTCACTTCAATCACATAATGAAATTATACTTCATTATTCCACCAACATTAGTTATGGCTATGGGACTACTTTTAACCAATAACATGTGAACAGAAATGCTGTGGTCCACTGTGAAAGACATTGCGTGTTCCCATACTGTATTCTCCTTCTTCTCACAGTTTAGCAACATTATGAAATGAAAGTTCTTTCCTGAGTCCCAGAATAAAGACAAAATGGAATATAGATCAAAGCAAACCTGAGGTAAACATGTTGTATGAGGAAAACATAATTTTTTGTTGTAAATCAATGAAAATTTGATTTTGTTTGTTACTACAACAAAAATTGGTCCATCTTTACCATTTAATAAGCTGAAAGGCCCTTCTGTCACAAGATGTTTTTCCATTTTATAATATTTGCTGCAGAAATGTTCATATCTACTGCCTGATATTTCTAGAAGTTTGACTCTATTCTGTCTACACTGTTAATCTAATTGCTATATCACTCACTCACATTTTCAGGAAAATTAGGAAAAAGAAAAGAGATTTAATTTTCCTGTGAGTTGACAGCTTCTCTAAAATGTTTGGACAAAAAGATTTGATATTTTTAATTGTGGAAAATATATACAAAAGGTCTAGGAATTGCCATTACTCCTGCCATTTCACAGAAACACAAAAGTTGAAAATTAGACTTTCCTGTTTTGATTAGAGATATATTGCTAGCCTTGGGGGACTAGCCAAATTTCTGCTTCATTTTTATTATAACTTAATACGATGCTAGGACCCTTAGAAACAATATTTTATGATTAACTGTATGATCTCATATTAAGTTTTATTAGCTATCACTTTACTACATAGAAGATGCCTTGCAACAGAGAGTGACAATTACTTAAATAAGGGATCAGAAAACTGAAAACTCAGCCTCAACCATCCCTTGCACTTTTTTATAGCTGTCACCAAATGGATTTTACATTTTTAAGTAGTTGAAAAAAATTAAAAAGAGTATTTTGTGACACAAGAAAATTGTATGAAATTCAAATTTCTTCATCGACAAATAGAATTTCATTAGAGCACATCTAACTCCATTTGTGTATTATTATATCTGGTTACTTACATACTACAATAGTAGATGCCAGTAGTAGCTTGCAACAGGTGTTCTATAAAATCTAAAACAGCAACTATTATGTTCTTCACAAAAACTATTTGCGAATTTCTGTTCTAGTTTTAAATGCTAGGAGTTGGTCACTGATACCTTTGGGTACTTTTTGCAATAATTGGGGTTGAATTTTAATCTTGTATCACCATTTAAGTTTGATTCATTAACTATTTTAACTAATCACTGACAATGGATTTTTGAAGTATAGTAACAAAATTGAAAATTTTTATAATAATGTGTTTCCTGAAGACAGAGTTTTTATACTAAGGGGAAAATCCTAGAAACTCTTTAAGTTTTTAATTTTGCTTGTGCAAATATTGAAATTCACATTTTCTTTCATTTATCTTGAAACTTTAATGAAAATTATCTCACACAAGTTAATGTGGACATCTTTCAAATGATAGTATTTTGTATTTCTAAAAAAATTAAACATATTCTGTAAGCCTTTGCTTTGCATACATGCAAAATGATAGCAGTAATATATTTGAGATTAAAAATAAAAATATAGTCAAGTCATGTAAGTATCCTCTTCTGTTAGGAGAAAAATATTTTTTACTTGAAAAATATGAAGAAATTCAAACAGGTTAATTTTTTTTGTATGGAGAAGAATAAGTGTTCAATTTCATACTTTTCTATGTATCTGTCTGATTTTCCCAACACTGTTTATTGAACAGATTTTCCTTTCACACCATATTTTTGGCACCACTGGCTGATTTTGTTGTTGTTGTTGTGTGCCTTATAGTCAGTATCGGACTCATAGCGACCCTCACAGGGTTTTCAATGGCTGAGTGCTTAGGGATTTCCTTGGGAGTGGATTGCCAGTCCCTTCTCCCATTTTTGCGGTGCTGGGAATTGAACTCGGGGCCTCAGAGACTGCAGCGCAGGGCTCTACCCACTGAGCTAAATCCCAGCCCCACTGGCTGATTAGTTGATCAAAAACATTGTGCTCAGTTCTCTGCTATGTATTCTGTTCAGTTGGTCTCTGTCTGTTTTTATGTTACTACTTGTTTTTGTTGTTGCTACATGCCATTCAGTCATTGTCTGACTCATAGGGACCCTATATATAACAGACAAAACAGTATTGTTAGTGCTTCTCTCATATTCATAGAGTTTTCAAAGGCTGATTGTTTTGGGGGAGTGGGTTGCCAGGTCATTCTCCCAAGCCTACTGTAACTGGTGTTCCCAGGCGGTCTCCCATCCAAGTATTAACCAGGCCCAACCCTCCTTAGCTTCTGAGATCTGACATAATTGAACAACACAGTGGTACAGCTGTAGGCTATGTCATTGCTATATTGTTTTAACTACTACATTGTGTAATATAATTTAAAACTAAGGAGTATGATGCCTGGAGTTCTGCTTTTCTCTCTCAGAATTGCTTTGGCTATTTGTGGTCATTCATGGTTCCATACAAATTTTAGGATTTTGTTTTCCATTTCTGTGAGCATTGGCATTATAGCTTGATAAGAATTGTATTGAGTCTGTAGACCCTTTTGGGTAACATGGACATTTTAACAATATTAATTCTATCTATGAATATGAAATAGCTTTCCATTTACTTGTGTCTTCTAACATTTCTTTCATCATTGACTTACAGTTTTCATACATAGATCTTTAATATCCTCAGTTGAATTTATTTCTAAGTGTTTTATTCTTTTTGATGCTATTATAAATAGAATTGTTTTCTTAGTTTCTTTTTAAGATAATACATTGTCAGTACATAGAAATACATAGATTTTTGTGTTGATTTTGTAGTCTATAACTTTAATTTTTTATTAGATCTAACAGTTTTTGGCAGAGTCAAACTGAGTACACTTAACTTCTTCTAATGTGGATGATTTTTAATTCTTTCTTATTTCATGTACTATTTAAACTTGAAATGGTTTAAATGCTTAAATGTAATATTTGAAACTATAAAATTCCCAGAAAAAAAACAAAGGGAAAAATCTCCTTGACATTAGTCTTGATGATAATCTTTTTATACAATACCAAAAGTGCAGGCAACAAAAGCAAAAATAAATAAATGGGACTACAACAAACTGAAAAGCTTCTGTACAGCAAAAGAAGCAGTCAACAAAAGTGTGCTATATTTAGGATCTGGAATATTTCTAAACTCTGTTGTGTTGAAGGCTTTGTTACCAACATAGAGTACAATTGGGAGGTGGTAGAAACTTTGGGAGTTGATGTCCACTTGGAGGAAATAGGTCACTAAAGGCAGGTCTTTGAAGGATATGTTGGATATGTTTTGTCCTCATTTTCTTCTTCTCTCTCTCTGCTTCAAGGCCAGTGTGAGATGAAAATGTTTGCTCTACCACACACTCCTTGCAATAATGTTCTGCCTTACCACAAGCCAGTGATGATGTGACCAAGTGACTCTGGATTGACCCCTCTGAAATGATGAGCCATAATAAATCTTTCCTTCTTAGGTACTTTGTCATAGTAACGGAAAGCTGACTAACTGAAAGTCAACCTTTGGAATGGGAGAAAATATTTACAAAACTAATATCTAGTAATGGTTTAATATAAAATATATAAAAAAGTAGCACAACTCAATACCAAACCAAAATGAAACTAATAATGTGGTTAAAATTAAGCAGAGGATCTGGAGAGATATTTTACCAAAGAATATATGAAAACATTCTAAGGTATGAAAATGTGATCAACTTTGGTAATCATCAAGGAGACACAAATCAAAATAACAATGAGATACTACTTTGCATTTGTTAGGATGGCTATTAACAACAACATAAAAACAGATAATAAGGATTACCAAGGGTATGGAGAGAAAGGAACCCTTGTATAATGTTGGTAGGAATGTACATTAACACAACCATTAAAGAAAATAGTACAGAAGTTCCTGAAATGATTATAAATAGAAGCACTATGTGACCCAGCAATCCCACTTCCATAGGAAATACGGTCAATATCTTAAGTAGATTTCTGCATCTTCCAGTTCATCATATCATTATTTGCAATATCCAATATAAGGAAACTACCTAATTGTCCACTGACAGATGAATGGATAAAGAAATCATGGTATAAATATATGTTGTTGTTGTTAGGTGTCATCAGGTGTTGGTTCTGGCTCATAGTGACCCTAGGTACAACAGAATGAAACACTCAGTAAGAATATGTAGTAGAATATTACTCAGCCACAAGTGAAGGAAATCATGCCATTTGTGACCACATAAACCTGGATAAGAGTATACTAAATTAAATATGCCAAACACAGAAAGACAAATACTATGTGACCTCACTTATGTGTGAAATCTAAAAATGTTGAACTCAGAAACAGAGTATAGAACAGTAGTTGCCAATGACTGAGGGTTGAGGCAAATGGGGAGGCATTGATTAATGTGCACAAACTTTCAGTTAGAAGATGAATACATTTTGGGGATCTATAATACAGCATGGGTGATGATGGCTGTGATAATTAAATTGACTGTGGTAGTAATAAAACAACATATACCAATAACAAGCCAACATTTTTACATCTGGATTGTATTCAATATTTGTTTGTCAATTAAATAGCTTAACATTTAAAAAAGAAAATGTACCAGTAAACAAGGTAATAATCACTAAAATAGATGTTGGTTCGGATAATATTTTTAAGTTACTTTCTCTCTATATCATACATTTTAATGACAGATTCACAGTGAAATAGGAAGGAAATACCACTTTTATTCTAGGTTTTATACCTCTAACCCTGAAGTTCAACTGTATAGTTGAATCTGTATATTTAAGAGGCTAAAATTTTTATCAATCAATATATGTTCTGTTTTTTAATGATAATAACAGACAACACTTACACTTATTATCTGATAATCTTTACATTTGTTTTTGTTGTTGTTGGGTGACTGACTTTTATTAGTTTTTTTTTTTTCTTTATTTTAATACTGGGGGTTGAATCCAGCACTTGCATGCTTTGCAAGTGTTGGACCACTGAGCTGCCTCCTCAACCTTTTTTTTTTTTTCTTTTTGAGACAGGGTCTCGCTGAGTTTCTCAAACTGCCTCTGGTCTGGAACTTACAATTCTCCTGCCTCTGCCTCCAGAGCCACTGAGATTACAGGCATTCCCCACTGTGCCCTGCTAGTGTTTATTTTTTTATTGGAAATTTTTAATGTACAACTTAATGGCTACCATTCTGACATATATTTCATTATGACATTTCCATATATGCATTTCACTGTACATTGCTCACATAATCTCCCCCTACCCTCCCATGACCCTGCTCCCCTATCCCAACCCCTGACCATGTAATACTGCTTTTTGTGGGAATATTTATCTATATACATGAATCCTGATTTTGATTTCAGTCTAAAGTTTTTTCTATAGTGATCTATCTTTTTACATTCTCAGCAATATTACATGAGTGATCTAATCCTATGCATTATTGCCATCCTTTGGTATTATTGGTATTATTATTATTATTTCCCATACTAATAATGTTGAGCTGTTTACATTAAGGTTGACCTCTCCTCCTTTCCTCTCTCCTCATTGGCCCCCCTCCCCCTCCCATATCCTCCCATCATCACATCCTTTTGCTAGATCCCTCCCTCCTTTCCACTCCTTAAATTGTCCCTTCTATGGTAAGTTTACATGAGCTTTTTGTTATGTTCTAAATTACGTATAGGATTTTTTTCCTTCTTTTAAATTTGGTTCAGCTCCCACAAATGAGCGAGAATATATGGTATTTCTCTTTTGGGGCTTGTGTTTGTTCACTTAAGATAATTTTCTCCAATTCCATCCATTTTGCTGCAAATGAAATTATTTCATTTTTTTAATTGCTGAGCAGCATTTCATTGTGTATATGTACCATGGGCTGGGATTTAGCTCAGTTGGTAGAGTGCTGCGCTGCAGTCTCTGAGGTCCCGAGTTCAATTCCCAGCACCACAAAAATGGGAGAAGGACCTGGCAATCCACTCCCAAGGCAATCCCGAAATAGTCTGCCATTGAAAACCCTATGAGGGTCGCTATGAGTCGGATACCAACTCGACGGCACCTAACAACAACATGTACCATAATTTTTTAAATCCATTCTTCTGTTGGTAGGCACTTTGGTTATTAAAAGAAGATGTTATGGTTTGAAAATAAAATCACCCAAAGGGCCATGCTTGAACATTTGGTTCTCAGGAGGTGGCACTCTTTGGGGAGGCCATGGAACTCAAGGAAGAGGGAGGGAGCTGGCTGGAGAAAGTGGGTCATTGGAGACAGGCCTTTGGAGATTTTACCTAGGGTCCTGGTTCCTGCTTGGTTTTCTCTCCCTGCTCCTCATCCACCATGGTATGAGAGCTGTCTACCACAGGCCCTGCTTCCTCTTTGACCATGCCTTCTCTGTCTACATGGGCTGAACTTCTGAAACCATGAGCCAAAATAAATCTTTCTTCCCTTAAGTTTTTTTTTTTCTTAGATATTTTGTTATAGCTACAAAAAGTGTAACTAACACAAAAACCTATGTGCTTTAGCCTAGGCTACTTTGGGAGAAAATTTTCAACATTCTGTTAAGCTACTATATCAGGAGAATATGAGTACCTGTTTCACTCAAAGCTGAGAAGAAAATGGCATTTGTTGAACAGCTACTAAATATTAGGTGATGTACTAGCCATTTTATATACTTTATGTCAAAAAGCACCCAACAACAAACAACATGTCATTTAATCCTCCAGACAGACCTTTAAAATAGGAATTATTATTATTTTGCATTTAGGAAAATCAAATACAGAAACATAAGTAGCAACAGAGTTTAGTTAGAAGAAAAGGTCTTGGTGTCTGACAAATCTTTTGCTTGAATCACATCTCTTCCATATGCTGGTATTATGATTTTGAGAAAATACTTAAATTTCCAGAGCCTCTTTCTTCATCTATAAAAATAAGATTACCTACCTATATTAGAGCATGTTTAGTTACAGGTAGTGACCTCGCTTAAATTAAAAGGATATTATCACAGTGTTTCACATAATCCAATATCATTAAATGAACTCTTCTCCACAAATTCTGTATATGTATATAGCTATATGACTTACAGTTCTAGTCTTTACCAAAAATTTTTCCTTATTTTATTTCATCAGAGGGATAATATCCAATTGGATTATATTGCATCAGAAATCCACTACTTGTCTATTCAATGGTAACCTGAGGTTAAAGGCACCTCGTATAAATAAGAATATTCAAATTTGTTCCTCTCTTGAGATTTTTGAGAAATTTTTCCAAATATTGAATATTAGTGGTGGATGAGCATCTCAAATAAATCTAACCACCATTTTTGCTCATAGTAAGTATTCCCAATTGATATAACATATGTCACACAGAAAATAATAAATTATACCTGTTGTTATTAGTTTGTTATTATTGCTAAAGACCCACTTATATAGCTGTTTTTCATTGAAGGTTTTCCGCATATCAATTACCTTATTACATTGTCTTATTTAATTTAACAGCTACTACGCAATCCAGAAACAAACAACCATTGAAAACCTTATGAAGGTCACTATGAGTTGGATATGGCTCAAAGGCACCTAACAACAACAACAGAAAGAGTGTCTGAAATGACAGATATTTAATAAACATTTGTTGTATAAAAGAACAAGTCTTCGAAACAAATAATGAAATACAGGTTTTATTGTTACAAATTGTAGAAGAGAAAAAGACAGCTCATAATCATACTATTAAGTGTCAGTCTTTGTTATCATCCATTGGAAGACTTAAAACTGATACTTTTCTCTCTATGTTTTATTCTATTTTCCTAATATTGTGCAAAGCAAATTTCATGAATCTTACTATTCTACACGAGTCATTATCATGAATCATGACAACTCATTTTATAATATTTATCACTTGCACTTTCTATAACGTTATTTGCATACATATGCCTTTGACTAGTAGTTGTTTACAAATCTGCCTCTTTTACTACACCTGTGTAGTCCTTGAAAACAAGGACAATATACTACTCATGATGCATAGTATTTGTTGAGTATTTGTTGACTGCATGATCAAGACTGCGAAAGTGAACCAGGAAGACTAGCATATGATTTATACAAACATACATAGAGTTCAGACAGAGAATTCATACGAAAAATTCAAACATACAAAATCAAGGGAATTTGACTTAAAGGTCTGAATTGCACTAGTCATCATCTCAATTTTTAATTTTATAGTTATAAATATTAAAATTTTATAAATATAATTTTAGCTGTGGAAGGTAAAGTTTAATTGATTGGTGAGACAGTTTAATTCTCAATGAGGCTATAAAATACAAGTGCACTCTAAGGTTTTTATTGTGATTGTTTTTATTTTGTTTTGAATTATAATTACTGGATACTATGTGCCAGGTGGGCTGGGATTTAGCTCAGTTGTTAGAGCACTGTGATGCAGTCTCTGAGGTTCCGAGTTCAATTCCTAGCACCGCCAAAATGGGAGAAGGACCTGTCAATCCACTTCCAAGGCAATCCCGAAACAGCCATTGAAAACCCTATGAGGGTCGCTATGAGTAGGATACCAACTAGACAGCACCTAACAACAACAACAACAACATGTGCCAGGCACTTCACAAACATTATTTAAATTAACCTTTTCATAAGAATTGTAGTGTTAAAATGATTTGTTTAATGGCATACCCCCAATAATTGTATGTGGTATAGTTTTATTCTCAATCTGTCTGATTCCCATGCCCCAGTGTGTCTCTTTGAAACTCTAATTCATCTCATTCCGTCTCCTCAGCAACTTTCCTGCATCTTTCATGAACAGTGGTAATGGAAGCTCATCAATAATGAATATCTACACTACATATTTTTCCACTAACCCTGGAACAAACCTGTTGATTCAGCCGAAGTAGATATGTATATGGAACACAGGATGTAAGGAAACTGAAGTAATTAATCTCTGGTGATCAGACGTGAAGAACTTTTGCATGGTGCAGAGAGAGAAATTGTAAGAAACAGCTAAAGATGCTATGTCTTTTATGAGCACATGATCTTGTTAGTTAACATTGTGAAGCACTCTAATGATATAATTCTTGGGTCAGGAAGAAGACTAAAGCCTACAGAGAGGCTAATACTTGAAATTTCATAATTTTACTTTAGTGTTGGACTTTAATTTATATTAGTGTACAGGAATCCTGGGGTTAGTATCACTTTAAGTGTTTATGAATAAATTTGTCTTAATATGAGGTAAGGAACTGAGAACATATTTGTGAGGGATAGAAAAGATAGGTCAAAAGGGAGTTTGTATAATAGTGGCACTGATGACTAAAACTTACATGTATTATCATAACAAATAGATTCTGAAACTCAAGAAGTACATAGAAGTCAAATTCAGCATGAAAATATCTCATGTAAAGTCTGTGTGATCCAGAAATAACAAGGTCAAATTGTTTACTCTTTTGAAGAATGCTTGCTATAGTTTGGACTTTGAATTTTCCCCAAAATCCTATGTGTTGAAGTTGTGATCTTCATGGTAATGCTATTGAGAGGTCATTGTTAGGTGAGAAGAGTCCTTCTGGAAGGTTATTAGGTCAGTGGGGTATACACTTGCAGGGGACTGTGGGACCCTGGCTCCTTCATCTTCCTTCCTTTTGCTTCCTGGCCATGAGGTGCTAAGTTTACTCTGCCATGTTCCTCCCAACATGACAATCAGAGGCCTAAAACCAATGGATCTTCCCATCCTGGTCTGGAGACTCTAAAACTGAGCATTCATCTTTTCTCTTCTTAATTATCTCAGTTATTTTGCCATAGTGATGGGAAGCTGATTAACAAAAGCCAAGCCTGAGATTAAAGTCCTATACCTTGACATAATAGAGTCCTGTAGAGGAATGATGTTTCTGCCCGAAGAGGGAAAATTTCCTTATTTTGGGTAGTTATAGAGGTATAAGAAGTAATAAGCTTGTTCTAATATACAGACTCAGCAACAAATTCCTTATTTGGATCTTTTTTGTTTTCCTCTCAGGCTACCATATCTTACCTGATTTGTTGTTGTTGTTGTTAGGTGCCATTGAGTCGTGCTGGACTCATAGTGACCCCTATAGGGTTTTCAGTGGCTGATTGTTTCTGGATTGTCTTGGGAGTGGATTGACAGGTCCTTCTCCCATTTTTGCGGTGCTGGGAATCAAACTAGGGACCTCAGAGACTGCAGAGTAGTGCTCTACCAACTGAGCTAAATCCCAGCCCTTACTTGATTTAGTCTCCAATAATGTGGCTATTATTTGAAGATATCTCCTAGGTAGGTAGACAAAGATAGCCTAAAATGTTTGCATTCATTGTAGTTTTACCTCTGTATCCAAGCACATGAGAAACCATACTTTTAACACATTACATTTGAAAAGAAATGTGACTAGAGTTGAAAAAGACACAAACAGAAGCATGCATGTATACAAGCACACACACACAGCACTACAGCTATAAATAGGAGGAACAACTTTGTGAGAAAATATTTGAAAAATAAAGTTAATTATGTATTGACATAGGTAGAATAGAAGTACATAGCACAGGGTTTAAAATCAGACATGTGTTTCCAATCCTGGCTCTAACACATTATTTGACTTAGTATATTTGACTTAGTATATTTTACATAACCTCTTAGCTATATTTCCCTCATCTATAAGTGTCCACTCTGTTATTACCTTTCTCAGAGGATTTTTCTAAGAACTTAATGTAGTAGTTGTTGTTGTTGTTAGGTGTCCTCGAGTCAGATTTGACTCATAGCAACCCTCATGGGGGTCTCAATGACTGATTGGTTCAAAATTGCTTTAGTAGTGGATTGACATATCCTTCTCCCATTTTTGGGCTGGGATTTAGCTCAGTTGGTAGAGCACTGTGCTGCAGTCTCTGAAGTCCCAAGTTCAATTCCCAGCAACGCAAAAATGGGAGAAGGACCTGGCAATCCACTCCCGAGGCAATCCTGAACTGGTCAGCCATTGAAAACCTTATGAGGGTCACCATGACTGGGATAATGACTCTAAGGCACCTAACAACAACAATCTCCCATTTTTATGCTCCTGGGGACTGAGCCTGGGTCCTCAGAGTATCTACAACCTGCACACACAGTTTTAACCATAGAGTAAATAGTATAAATAACCATGATGACAATCATATCAATGATGATAACAACAATAATAATGGTAATGATACTATAATTATATCTCAGCATAAAATTTTGGCAAAAATGTGCATTATTTTTAATTAGTATTATGAATCATTATATGCTACATAAAACCCTAATATT
>VMDO01033549.1:0-17842 GCA_007922755.1 Pedetes capensis
AAAAAAAAAAAAAAAAAAAAAAAAAAAAAAAAAAAAACAGAAAGAAAGAAATTAGAAAAGGATAGACAAATTAAGCCAAAATGAGCATAAGGGAGGAAAAGATAAAGAGCAGAAATCAATAAAATAGAAAACAGAACAACAGAATAAATATATGAAAATAAAAGCTGGTTCTTTGAAATAACCAATGAAATTGATAAACTTCTTGCCAGACTGAGCAGAAGAAAATGGAGAAAAGATACAAAGTACCAGTACTGAAAATGAAAGGGGACAGATCCTGCAAACATTAAAAACATAAAGAGAGTCTGGAAGTATAGTTCAGTGGTAGAACACCTGCCCAGCATGTTCAAGGTCCGGGGTTCCATCCCTAGCACCACCACCAAAACAATTTTTGGTTAGTCTAGGTAATTTGCATTTTCATATAAATTTTAGAATCAACTTATCCCAGATTGATGCCAATACACTCAACAACTTAGATGAAATAGACAAATTCCTTGAAAGACAAAAACTATCAAAACTCATTCAGGAAGAAACAGGCAATGTGAATATCCCTGTATCTATGAAAGGATTTGAATTTATAACTAAACATCCTTGTAAAGAAAATTGCAGGCCTATATGGCTTCATTGATGAATTCTAGAAAATGTTATGAAAGAAATAATACCAATTTTACACAAACTTTTCCAGAAAGGAAAAGGGAGGAACACTTCCTAACTTATTTTACAAAGTCATTATTACGCTTATCCCTACACTAAAGATATTACATAAAGGGAAAACTACAGACCAGTGTCTCTAGTGACCACATAGGTAAAAATGCTAAACAAAAGCCCAGCACTGTGGTCTAGCCCTATAACCCCAGCAACTCAGGAAGCAGAGGCAGGAGGATCACGAGTTTGAGGCCAGAGGCAGCCTGCACAACTTAGTGAGACCTTGTCTCAAAAAATAAAGCCTGGCGTGGTGGCGCACGCCTGTAATCCCAGTGGCTTGGGAGGCGGAGGCAGGAGGATCACAAGTTTGAGACCAGAGGCAGTCTGTGTAATTTAGTGAGACCCTGTCTCAAAAAGTAAAAAATGGGCTGGGGGTGCAGCTCAGTAGTCCAGCACTTGCAGAGCATGCAAGTGCGAGGCCTTGGGTTCAACCCCCAGTACTGCAAATATATAAATAAATAAATAAATAATAAAAAATAAAAAATGGGGCTGGAGGTGCAGTTTAGTAGCAGAACACTTGCCTTAGTACCAGGCCCTGGACTCAGTCTCAAGCACCACAATAAACAAACAAACAAACAAATAAAAGCTAAACAAAATTTTAGCCAATCAAATCTAGCAATATATAAAAAGACAATACATCATGCCCAAGTAGGTTCCTCCCAGGAATGCAAGATTGCTTCCACATTTGAAATTCAGTCAATATAATTAACCGTATTAATGGAGCAATAACTAAAAGAAAAACCACATGATCACCTAGACCCAGAAAAAAAATCATTTGACAAAATTCAACACCCACTTGTGATCAAAGCTTTTAGTAAACTAGAAATAGAGGGAAACTTCTGCAGTCTGCTAAAGGATGTCTCTGAAAAGCCCACCGTTGATGTGATATTAGGTGGCAGATTGACTGTTTTTGCATTACAGTTAGGAACAAGGATGTCTTCTCTCACCATTTTTATTCATTGTTGTACTGGAAGCACTAACCAGTGCAATAAAGTAAGAAAAAGGAGTAAAGGAATGCAGAATAGAAAAGACAAAGTAACTTAGCACTGTAAAACTTTACTCAGAGATGATGTAAATGTCTATGTAAAAACATCCTAAGGAATCTACCAACAGACTGGACTCAATAAGTGAATTCAGCAAGGTTGCAGGACAAACAGTCAATGTGCAAAAAAATCCATAGTATTTCTATACACTAGCAATGGACAATCCAGAAATAAAATCAGAAATAAAAGTACCATTCATAGCCAGACATAGTGGTGCATGCCTGAAATCCCAGCATTTGGGAGGCTGAGGCAGGAAGATTGTGAGTTCAAAGCCAGTCTGGGCTATGTAATAAGATCCAGTCTCAAAAAACCAAAATTAAATAAAGAAAAGTACCATTTACAACAGCATTGAAAATGTGAAATACTCCAGATGCCATGAGCAATGCGTGTAACCTCGGCTACTCAGGAGACCGATGCAGAAGGATTGAGGGTTTGAGGCTAGAGATAGCCTTAGCAACCTAGTGAGACTCTGTCTCAAAAAAAGAGGCTAGTGGTACCTCTAAGTAGTGGAGTGCATTCCTAGCATATTCAAGGCCTTGGGTTCAACATCCCTCTACTGCCAAAAAATAAAATTAAAAAAAAAAGAGGAAAAGGAAAGAAATGTGAAATAGTCATAAATAACTTAAAACATATATGCAAAATCTACACATTGAAAACTACAAAATATTGCTAAGAGAAATTAAAGTAAGCTAAATAAGTGGAGAGGAACACCATATTCATGGATTGGAAGACTCGTTATTGTTGGGATGTCACTTCTCCACAGATTCATCTATAATCAATGCAATCACAATAAAAATCCAAGAAGTCTTTCTTTACCACTGCAAACTGACAACTTGATTCTAAAATTTATATGAAAATGCAGATTACCTAGACTAACCAGAAAGATTTTGAAAAATAAGACAGAATTGAAGGATTTATACTATCAGATTCCTAGACATACAGTAATGAAGACAGTATAGGACTGGCATAAGGCTAGACATCACACAAGCAATGGAATAGAATTGAGAGTCCAGAAGTGAACCCACACATGTACAATCAATTGATTTTCAGCAAAGGTGCCACAGTAATCTGATGGAGGTCAGTCTTTTGAATATATGGTGATGGAACAGCTGCATATCTATATGCAAAAGAATGAACCTGGACTTTTAAGTCACTCCATGCACAAAATTTAACTTGAAATGAATCAGTCCTAAGGGTAAGAGCTACAAATATAAGGCAAGGCATCATTGGAGAGTATCTCTGTGATATTGCACTTGGCAAAGACTTCTTAGATAGGACACAAAAAGCACAAACCCCTGAAGAAAACAAATAATAAATTAGAATTCACCAGAATCAAAAACAGCCAGGCATGGAGGTACACACCTGTAATCCTAACAACTCGGGAGGCGGAGGCAAAAAAGTTGCAAGTTTGAGGCCAGAGGCAGCTTGCATAATTTAGCAAGACCTTATCTCAAGATAAAAAATAAAATAGGCTGGCGTTGTAGCTCAGTGGTAGCGTGCTTGCAACGTATGCAAGGAGGCCCTGGGTTCAACTCTCAAGTACCAAAAAAAAAAAAAAAAAATTAAAAGCAAGTGCTTTGTGAAAGGCAGTAAAATGAAAAGACAAGCCATATACTGGGATAAAATATTTGCAAAATGTATATCTGTTAAAGGACATGTATTCAGAACATGTTAAAAACAAAAAAACTCAGCTGGCATGGTGGCAACACACCTGTAATCCCAGCGACTCGGGAGGCTAAGGTAGGAGGATCGCAAGTTCTAGGACAAGAGGTAGCCCAAGTAACTTAGTCAGACCTTGTTTCAAGATTTCAAAAAAAAAAAAAAAAAGTTAAAAAGGGGTTACGGGTGCAGCTCGGTGGCGGAGTGCCGTGGGTCTAATCCCCCAATACTGAAGAAAACAAAATCTCTTACAACTCCATAATTGAGAAAACTCTCTTAAAAATTGGCAAAAGATTTTTTTTTTTTTTCAGTGTTAGGGATGGAGCCCAGGAGCTCCACCCCCAGCCAAAACTGGCAAAAGATTTGCCTGGATGCTTCACCAGAGAAGATACATGAAAGGCAGCCAGGCATGCTGGCACTCAGTGAGAGAGTAATGAGTTTGAGGTCAGCCTGAGCTACAGGGCAAGACCCTGTCTCAAAAAACCAAATGAAAAACCAGAACCAAGAAAGATATATGTAGGGCAAATAGTTAAGTGAAAAGGTGCTCAACATCATCAAGTTATAAGCAAAGTGCAAATTAAAATCCCATAAAAATGCCACTAAAATGGCTAAAATGAAAGACAATTTTTTTGCAGTACTTGGGGGTTGCACATACTTTGCAAGTTTACCATTAAGCTGCACCCCCAGCACATTTTTTTTATTTTTTATTTTGAACTAGTGTCTCACTAAACACAGGCTGCCCCTGTCCTCAAACTCACAATTCTTCTGCCTCCACCTCTCGAGTTGCTGGAATTACACATGTGCACCTCCGTGCCCAGTTCCGACACTTAAAAAATGTAAAGACTGATAGTGCCTAGTACTGGTAAAGACACAGAGCAAATGGAACTCTCACACAGGGCTGGTGGGCATGCAAAATGGTACCATGATTTCAGAAAGCGACTTGGTAATTTCTTATAAACTTAAACATATTTATCATAGGATCCAGCAAGCCCACTCCTAAGTCCTTCGAAAAATCAAAACATGTACACAGAAAGGTTTAAGTAGCTTTATTCAAAAGGAGTCTCATCAAACAATCATCCTCCTTAAACCACATGTTCCTATGGGTAACCAAAAGGGAGCCTCCTCAGGAGGCTGCCTGAGCCTCTGATATTGACCTCAAGGCCTTCTGGGGAGGCAGCCCTCCACTCAACTGCTCACGGCCTCCACCTCCGGTTCCTCCTCCTCAGGACCACTGTCACCCAGTCTGGTGAGAGGCCTCCTGGCAGGGACCCTTCCCCCTGCAGGTGTGTAGACAGAATTGGGCTTATCATCCTCAGCCTGTCTAACACCCAGGCTTCCTGTCCTCGCTGGCCTAGCGGCCATCCTAAGCCACGTACACCTCCACACAGTTCTTTTTGCCCACTCCATCCCATCCTCTGACCCACTGTTCCTCCTCTTAGGCACCTCTCATAGGTGTTTGAATGACTTCCTGCTCCTCACCCATCCCTGTCACATGCATGTGCACAGCTCATTCAGCCTTCCCAAGGCCACCCAGAATTGGCCACCAGCACCTGTGATGGTGGTGCTAGGTGCCGTCCGGTGAGGTCTGACTCAAGGTGACCCTATGCAACAGAACAAAACCCTCCCGGACACTGCCACACCCGGCACTATGTCAGGCTTCTCTGCTATTCCCAGGGATTTCACGGGCTGATTGTTGCAGGAGTGGGTTGCCAGGTCCTTCTATTTCTGTGGCATTGGGGATCGAACTCAGGGCCTCAGAGAGTGGAGAGTGGCCTTCTACCACTCCCCAAACACAGTTGGGGTGCTTCTTTCCCTCCCAGGATGCAGCCCGGCCACCAGGCAGCTTTGCAGTCCTTCTTCGCCCTGGGCAACCGGTCCCTTCTCCTGGCCTTTTGGCCCCGGGCTCTCCTGGCTTGCCTCTTTCTCCTCCCTCAGGTCTCCTGCTGGCCTCCCCACCTGCACTCCTGTCTGCACAGGTCCATCGGTTCCACGCCCAGGTTCCTCAGCCATGTCCACCCCAGGACCTGCACACTTGGGGTTCACTGAGCGAAGGGCTTTGATCGTGAGAAGCCAGTGGATAAAAGCAGCAAGACAACCTGGGGGCCTCTGATCTGCCCCTCCTCTGGTCCACTGAGGCCTGGGGCTATGAGCAGTCTGCACTGTCCCCCAACCCTAGGGGCCTCCTGTCCCCTTATGCTCAGACACTGGACTGGGGAAGGTCAGGGACCACACCACAGAGCCCTCTCTGCAAACCTGACAGGGACCAGTGGAGGTAAACAGAGGACCTATGCTGGGAGAAAGGGGGCCTGCTCCCCCAGGTAGATGCCCTGCTCCTGGTGACCCAGCCATGAGGGCAGGGGCTTCTGGTGGCCCAGCACTATCTCTGCTGACTCACGTGGCCCTGATGGTGAATAAGCCCTGTCAGCCCTGCTTCCCATTACCAGCCCCATCTTCCTCGTCCTCGGGGGGTGGGGGGGGGGTGGCTGGGGCAGCCCAGGGCCTCTCACCTCTGATGGGCTCCTTGCTGCAGGAGGTGGGACGCAGCTCAGCTGGGCCCTTCAGCTGGCACAGCACCCAGGTGGCTCAGGGCCTCCAGGACCCCCAGCTGTGGAATAGAACTTTCTAGCGCCCCCTCTTGCCTAGGTGGTCCTCAGCTCCTCCTGAGGCTTTCAGCACTTGTTCTGACTGAGCAGGGGGAGCTGAGTCCTGGCTTGATATGGGTATAAACCCTGCCCCTTGCTTCTTGGAGCCCAGAGAAGACAGCAGTGGGGGCCTCTTTCCCTGGTCTGACAGCGGAGATGGCCACAGACATGGTGACCTGGCTAGAGGGTCCCAGACCATCCTGCATGGCTACATTCAGACAGAGCAACTGATAAGGGGTTGGCTGCCTGGTTACCCCCAAAGACCAGACTATTCTGCAAATAGCCCTGGGGGCTCCCCTCGCTAGCTTCCGGCCAGGCTTGGCGTGGAAGGAAAGGCACTTCCACAGCCCTTCCAGCTCCGGGTCTTCGGTTGTCCTGTCACTCAATCCCATTTTAGAGATGGGGAGGCGCTGGAGCTGAGCGCTGGGCTGTGGGCCTGCTTTGTCTCATTCCTGAACCAGAATCCTTTGGTTCTCTGGCAACTGAGAGGTGTTCTTGTCTAGCAAGGAAATTTGTCTCCTTGATACCAAGTCCCCAGAGGCCACTGTGGGCCAGGCCCTGGGGGCTGGGCACGAAGGAAGGAAGAAAGGATGTTCTAGCTGGGGTGGGACTTTTCCCCAGCAGCTTGCTGGGGAGCATTCTCCGGGGGAGAATGCCAGGATCTGTGTGTCCCCAGGGAGCCTCAGCGGCAGTGTGCACACCCAGGTGTCAGCATTCTGCAACCCACTTGCGAAGGGTTCCAAGAAACAGGCTAGGCATGCAGGTGTGATGGATGTGTGTGTATGCGCAGCATCTACTGGGTGATGTGTGCAGCGGGGGAGGAGCAGGGATCGGGTGGCGGGCATACACGCATCTCTGCTTCTTTGGAAGGCCCTTGCCCCCACATCTCCTCTAACCATTTGTGGCTGGGAGGGGCCAGGGCACCACCAAGATCTCTGGACAGGAAACAGCCTTGGCTGTTGGTGAGGTCCTTGTCCTGGGCCTGCTCCAGGCTGAGACCACTGAGCTCGTTTGCTGTCCAGGTCAATGGAAAAGACACAAACAGGAAAAAAGGAGCCTGGCCCTGGCTGGGTGAGCAGGCTGGAGCCTGGGGCGGGGCTGGCCTGGGCAGCCTTGGCCAGAGAGGGAGCTGGTGGCCCAGGGGGTTGGAGCAGGTGGGGGGAGGGGGGAGCCCTGGAAGCCTGGTCACAGAAGCCCCTCCCCGGCTCCTCCACTTGGAAACTTGTACCTCATTGCCCAGTGTATCCTGTGGTTGTGGGGCTGTGTCCCATATGCGAGGGAGGGGTGGGGGATTATGGGTCGTGGGCACGCGTGAGTGTAAGAGAGACTCAGAGAGAAGGAGCACTGGGAACAGATAAGCCCTGGGAGATCAGGCCAGAAGCCCCTCCTGCTAGGGCAGGTGGCTGCAGGTGGGGGAGGAGGAAGAGGGTGGGGGCGGTCCTGGCTCCCACAGGCCCCTAGGGAGGAAGCCTTGACTTGGCCCCTGCCCCAACCCCTCCCTTCCTGCCCCTGCCCCGCATCTCCGGCCAGGCAGCCCTAATTGAAGAGGAGGGGCCTGTGCAGGGAGAACTCCTGAGCTTTTACTCCTTCCTCTCCTAGGCCCAAAGAGAAAGCCGAAGGAGCCTGGCTTGGGAAAAGGGAGTAAGGCTTTGCAGTGAAAAAGCTGTGTGATCCTCCGCCAGGCCCAGGCAGCTCCAGTCTCAGTTAACCCCTTAGGAGATGAGGTGCTGCACTGAGTGATCTCCCACAGTGCTGCCAAACCAGCAGTTCTAGGAAGGTGGCCCTGGGGAGTGGGGGCATGGCAGGAAGGGAAACCTACTTCCTGGTGGATGGAGGAGGGAGGTGAGGGGAAAGAGAGGGGAGGAAGTCCCCTCCTGTGCAGGTCACTCCCCGAGGCAAGGCTGGGGCGGGGTGGGGCGGGGCTGACGATGGGGAGCAGATCTGAGCACTGGTGCCACCTTCACGCTGCTGCCCAGCTGCCCGGGAGCTTGGGAGCCTGGCCAGGTAAGGGGTGCAAAGGGGCCCCTCCTGCCCAGTCCCTCACCCTCACCCTCACCCTCCAAAGGTGTCCTCTCCAGGCCTCTGTCAGGGCAGGGGGCCTCGTGTCTGCCTCCATCGGGGAGGACCCTGAGCTGTGGGTGTACGAATGTCTGACTGCTCCTGTCTTCCTTGTCCAGGCTGAACACAGGCCAGTCACCCAGCTCACGCACGTGTGTGCACACGCACGCGCGCGTGGACAGGCACTCACCACTCTGGCACCTCTCTAAGGGCTTGTGTGCCGTGGCCCTGGACAGCAGGCTGGCCCCTCAAGTGGAGGCTGAGTTCGCCCCACCATGCTCCTGGCGTCTACTGTCTCCGGTAAGGGATGAGCCTGGTGGGCTGGAGGGTTGGAGGCAAGAAGCCTCTCTTGCTACAGACCTCCCTCCCCCTGGGGGCAGGTGGGGAGGAAGCCAGGAAGTGGGCAGCAAGGGCAACAGGAGGCCCGAGGCAGCAGCTGCCCAGGCCACGCGGAAGCCTCCTGGCCCGGGTTCCACCAGCACACCCTCCCTAACGTGGCCCTTGTTCCGCCTTGCCCAGCTGTGCCTGGGCCCCTCTCTCCACACAGCCATCCCAGCAACGGCAGCCAGGAGGAGCCACTGGACGCCCGGGACCCGTTGCTAGCCCAAGCGGAACTGGCTCTGCTTTCCACAGTCTTTGTGGCTGTGGCCTTGAGCAATGGCCTGGTGCTGGGGGCTCTAGTTCGGCGGGGCCGGCGGGGCCGCTGGGCGCCCATGCATGTCTTCATTGGCCACTTGTGCCTAGCTGACCTGGCTGTAGCTCTGTTCCAAGTGCTACCCCAGCTGGCTTGGGATGCCACTGACCGCTTCCGTGGGCCTGACGCTCTGTGTCGGGCCGTCAAGTACCTGCAGATGGTGGGCATGTATGCCTCCTCCTACATGATCCTGGCCATGACACTAGACCGCCACCGTGCCATCTGCCGCCCCATGCTGGCGTACCGCCATGGAGGCGGGGCTCGCTGGAACCGGCCAGTGCTGCTGGCCTGGGCCTTCTCGCTCCTTCTCAGCCTGCCCCAGCTCTTCATCTTTGCCCAGCGTGACGTGGGAGATGGTAGTGGGGTCTACGACTGCTGGGCCCGCTTTGCGGAGCCCTGGGGCCTTCGGGCCTACGTCACCTGGATCGCCCTGATGGTGTTCGTGGCACCTGCCCTGGGCATCGCCGCCTGCCAAGTTCTCATCTTCCGGGAAATTCATGCCAGTCTGGTGCCGGGGCCATCAGAGCGGCCTGGGGGGCACCGTAGAGGACACCGGCCAGGTGGCCCCAGTGAGGGAGCCCCAGTGTCGGCAGCCATGGCCAAGACTGTGAGGATGACGCTGGTGATTGTGATCGTGTACGTGCTGTGCTGGGCACCCTTCTTCCTCGTGCAGCTGTGGGCAGCGTGGGACCCAGAGGCACCTCGGGAAGGTGGGTGAGGCTGGGGCTGGGGCTGTGAGGGATACGCAGGCTTGGCACCCACATCCCTGTGCCCTCTCCTGCATCAGCACCCAAAAGCGGGCCCACACGTGTGCTCCCATGGACTCCGAGCCCCTCCCTGGCCACTGGAGCCCTAGCCTAGACTGTTTCTCCTCTCCAGGTCCCCCTTTCGTGCTGCTCATGCTGCTGGCCAGCCTCAACAGCTGTACCAACCCCTGGATCTACGCTTCCTTCAGCAACAGCGTCTCCTCGGAGCTGCGCAGCTTCCTGTGCTGGGCTCGGAGACGGGGCCCCTCCAGCCTGGGGCCCCAAAATGAGTCCTGCGCCACTGCCAGCTCCTCCCTGACCAAAGATACTTCCTCATGAGGAGCTGGGGGGTTTCTTCCTTGCAAGCTCCATCTAGATCAGTCGCCTTTCTGAGGCTGGCCCTGGGAGCCACCAGGACAGGGGGCCCACAAGAGGCTGGCCAGAGCCTGGGGTTCCATCACTGCCATAATGTATGGACCTGGGCAAGTTCTGGCCCCTCAAGACCTCACTATCTCCAGGTGCAAAAGGAGGGGCTCAGGTCCCAGGACAGCGAGGGGCCCTCAGGTTACCTCCTTTGTGGCAGGCATGGGGAGAGACTGGGGTCCCCTGGCAAATGCCTCCCAGGTGACACAGAGGTCCCGGGGAGCGAAAGGAGGAGGAGCAGGGGGCCAGGGGACCTTCCTGTCCATGTCTCTCTAGCCCCCCCCTTCTTACTTTCTCCCTAATAAAAGTTGCAGTTCATTTTCCACGCAGTGAGGGCTCCTTGGATTGGAGTGATGGTGGGTGTGGAGGCCAGCATGCAGACACACACTGACCCACTCCCATCCATAGACACATGCACGGCTCTGGGACCCATGATGCAAGCAGCTAGGACTGTGCCTTTGGGTGTAGCTCCCAGGATACCACAGCCCCCCGAGTGGCCAGCTCTGTGCCAAGGGGCCCCATTCCAACCACCCCATGTGCTGCTGTGGCATGTGGCCTCTCGCAGCACAGGTGCTTCCCAGCCTCGCTAGACAGAGCACTGGCTGGCCCAGGGATCTATGCAGAGGTCTTTATGAATTGCTGCCACCTCTACCCCTGACCTCCCAGAGGGTGTAAGCTGGGGCTGGGGAGAAGCAAAGTGCCCAGGGAGCACCTCAGTGTGGCTTGAGGACCGAGTCTGGGCACTGGAAATGGGAGGTGGAAGGTGAAGTGGGGGTCCCAGACCCACGAGAAAAGCCTTTGTTCCTGCCCAGGCGGCTGCAGCCTGGAGGCTTCGGGCTGCGGGCCCCGGGGCTGGGGGAGAAAGGAGCTGCTGGCGCAAGGCCCTGGCGGCCAGCAGCCTTTCCCAAGAGCTCCTTAAACACAGAGTCCATGTTCTGTGCCACAGCCTGGAAGAGAGGAGAGGTAGGGAGAAGGTCCAGGGTGAGCCCCCAACTCCCAAACCAAAGCCTTAACTCCCCTCCTCTGCTAGTCCCCACCCCCTCTCCAGGCCATCTCCCAAGCCCACACTAGTTTCCCTACTGCCGCTTCTGATCTTTCTGTCACAGCCTCCTCTGGGGACAGCGACTCCTTTGTCTGGCCCTGACATGGGGGCCATTCTTTTTCTCACCCCGGCTCTCTTCCTGGCTGACATCACAGCCTCCGTCCACAGCCTCTGGGGCCACCAACATGCTGAGGCCTCCCAGGTCAATGTCTTCCCCTGAGGCCCCTCGGCTGCCGGCTTCAGCAGAATGTATGGGCTCCCCATACATTCTTCCACTCGCCTCCTTGGGCTTGTATGCTCGGCCCATGGGGCTTACAGGGCCCACTGTGTGGAGCCAGGGAGGGCTCCCCAGGTTGTGCCACTTGCCAGGACTTTGTCCCACTCCCCCTTTGTTCCCTCAGTCAGGCACCCCTCCTGCCTCTCTGCCATCTGTCCCTTTCATCCCTCCTGGTGTGTCAAGCACCTGCCATGTCACTGCCTATTACCTAGCCTGGCTCTAGATGCCAGCCATGAAGCCTGCCCCGGAACCCCTCACCCACACCAGCCTGGACAGCCTGGGTCCAGCCCTCCTCAAGAACGTGTGGTTCCCATGGCCCACCCGGGCCCCCATCCCTGCCTCTGTGCCCCTGTGCTTCCCACTCGCTCTCCCTCCCCCTTCCCAGGCTCTGTCTTAGGCCCGCTTGTCTGGTGGCTGGTACCCCTGAACTGAAGCCAAGGACAGCAGAGATGGAACCTCACCTTGGGGAGGAAGGAACTGGGTTTATAAGGCAGGAGAGACTCTGCAGCAAAGGCACCCCACCTGCCACATAGCCAGTCCTGGCTCTTACCTTATCTATCTCCAAGTGTCGCTCCGGGGAGGCTGGGACCAAGCAGTGTCGCCTGGGCCCAGAAGGGCCCATGGCCTCAGGTAGAGTGCTCAGTTCTGGCCTGTAGAGCAGAGACGGAGCCTGCTGAGGGCCCTGGAAGCCCCTGAGCTAACCTGGTAGCACCCATCCTGGGTGTGGCCAAGGAAAGAAGCTGGCCTCGGGACCCCTGTGCTCCTCTTGAGCTTCTTCCTGTCACAGCCAGGCTAGCCCTCTTCTGTCCATCCCCAATGCCACACGGCCAACACCTGAGCCCAGGCCCTCAAGACTGGCACAGCCAACAGCACATGCAGGCAAGTGGGGGCATCCCAGGGGCCTTCCCTTGCTCACGTGTGGGCAAACTCCGAGGCCAGGAGGCCCTCTGGGTGGCTCACGGGCTCCTCTGCTGCCTGCAGCCCTGCGCCTGCCGCCAGCTTCTCGGGCCTAGGCCGGGAAAGACAGGTGAGGAAGGCTCACTCTCAGGCCCGCCCCAGACCTACAGAATCTGGCTTTGGGTTTGAGCATCTCAAGGCGACAGTGGCTACTTCCAGAGAGAGCTGGGTAAAGAGGAAGGCTTGGCAACTTCAAGCTCAGGACAGGCTGAGGGGAGCCGTGAGTATCAGGGCAGAAACACGGGACCCTCCCCAGGGCAGTGCCACGGCTCACTCACCCCTCAGGCAGCGTGATGTACTTGTGGGGAATGAGTCCCCGCAAGCCAGCATGTTCCCCCCGCCACCAGTCACTCGATGCCCGAACGTGCAGCCGCAGCACATCCCCCCGCTGGAAAGTCAGCTCCTGGGCCGTGCGGCCTGTGTAGGAGAAGCAGGCCACGGCCTCCACAGCCCCCTCCAGGTCTGGGGAGAGGAGAGAGTCCAATCAGGGGCTCAGCGGGCACCTAGGAAAGGGACGGGGTAGGGCCCCTTTGCTCCCCTCACCATCCTCCTGAGCTTCAGTCCCGGCTTCCAGCTCGGGCTCATTGTCCCCACCAGGGTTCTCCAGCTGGGCATCCCTGGCAGAGCAGAGAGTGACAGGTGAGGAAGGCCCCTTCCAGGGCCCTCCCACCCTCGCAGCACTAAGCACATACCCCAGGCAGTCGGCAGAAGGGGGCGCCATGCACTTCTCGTAGATGGGGCCTGGCAGCACGGTGGGGGGCGGGAACACCAGGGCCGGTTGCAGGATAAGCGTCTGCACCAGCTGGTTCACCCGGCCCTGCAAGGCCACTGGGTCCTGCCCAACAGGTACAGGCAGCAGGGTGGGGCCAAAGCACACAGCCAGGTTGTAGGGGTCCATCATGTTCTCATCGCTGTATTGGGCCAGGCTGGGGGGACAGGTGGGTCACAGGTGGGGAGCTCTGGCACCGATGTCCACCCCTGCCCCGCCAGCCGGCTCCCTGGAGGCACTCACTGGTTAAGGAAGGTGAAAAGGTAGCGCAGGACAACCAGCACAGGTCCAGGCAGCTGGGCCAGCAGGCGGCTCACAGGCTCCACCCGCTCCACCACAGCCTCCAGCTCTGCGCCCAAGAGAGCAGAGTGAGCAAGCGAAGCTCCCCTCGCCCCCCCAGCCACGGGCGGCCTCACCTGCAGAAGCCAGCAGCTCATTAAACAGGTCTTGGGGGAAGAGCGGGGGCTCCAGGCTCCGGAAGTAGAGCTTTAGCACTCCAGCCACCGAGTCCAGGTCATGGGCACTGCAGCCCTCCACCAGTGGGTCCTCCCCTGGGGGCAGGCAGGTGGGTGACATGGCAGAGTGAGGAGGCCGACTGTCTGCTGATCTGCTAAGCCCCCTGGCCTCCCCTGCCTGCCATCCCTACCTCTCTCGAAGGCATCTCGGATCTCTGAGATGCGGGGCTGGGCACCTGACACCCGGAAGATGCCCTCGTGCTGCAGGCCTGTGGACGACAAGTAGCTGGCAGGCAGGGTCCCCCCCCATCATAATCCTGCACCAGATGCCCGGTGCTACGTGCCAGGGTGGCAGGGGGAGCGGGGCTGTGCTTACCATTGAGGTTAATGAAGCGGATACAGCTTTCTACCACCAGGGGCACGGCTTGGCCTGAGCTCTGGGGACAGAAATGGTGTTTATTTCCCTTGGACACAGCATGCCTCACCTTGTTATTCCATCGCTTTCCTCGTAACAGTGTGTTAATGTTGACTTTGTTAGAGTCACTCCTAAGTGTCTGATAGTTCTGGTGCTATTTTAGGTAGTGTTTCACATTTTATTTGCAAATTGTTGCTGGAATGTAAAAACGCAATCAAAATCTGGATGCTGACCTTGAATCAAGTAACACGACAAAACCCGAATTTGTTCATTTAAGCAGGCTGATTCTTTCAAATGCTCTATGTACACAGTCACATCGCTGCGAATGGCCGTGTTTCTGATTCTTCCCACATCTCTCTTGCTTGCCATATTCCCTGCTTAGGACTACCAAGACCAGATTGGCCAGAAGTAGGACCTGTGGACACCTTGTGCTGATCCTAGTCTTGAAGGAAACTCTCAACACCTCACCCCTAAAACTGCTGTATTCCTTAACAGGTCCCCTCAATCAGTAGAGGCCACTGCATGGCCCAGGAAGCCCAGTGGAGGCCTGGAAAAGGCCTGCCCATGGACAGCTGGCTTCCATCTAGGAAGGTCGGGAATAGAGAACAGTGGGATCAGGTAGCCACTCGGGCCACAGAGGGGATCCAGAGCTGGAGAAAGACCAGACGGGACAAGGATGGCCTGCAATCAATTGGCGTGTGGGGTGAAGTGAGTACCTGAATAAACTTCTCCATGTCTCCTCCAAAGAGTTTCTGGTTATACTGGGAGCTGGGACGGGGCTGGCGATTCTTCTGGAATTTTCTCTGTGCATACTGGGTCCTGCAGTGAATGGGAGCTACCTCTGAGGGGAGCAGGCATGGAGAATAGGATGCCACCCCGCCCCCCAGCCCAGCCAGGCTGGGCCATGGACCTTCCAAGTTATTCCAGAATCCCCTGGACAAACTGGGATGTTAAGGTCACAGGAGCCTGGGCAGCTGAGCTGGGCACCAAGAAGAGAGGAGACCTGTGAATAAGCCAGCACCTCATGAAGGACTCACCAAGACACCTCCCGCTCCTCCTTGTCACCTGGAGAATACAAAACATTGGTCTGCCTCTCGCGCCAAGGAATCTTCAGTGATCCCCAGAGAGAGGAAGTGTGGCCCAGAGGCTCAGGGTGGTCAGAGGGCCATGGGCAGGAGACACACAGGCAGGGAGGAACGTGGACCGGGTCAGGGTCCAGGCTGGGCAGAGGACAGGTGCGGCTCTGGGCCCCAGGACAGGGAGCAAGATGCAGGTGCCCAAGCTAGGACCCACCTCGTTGTATGGCCTCCTGCAGCTTCTCATGCTTGGCCTGCAGCTTGGCAAGGATGCTCCGGCCACTCAGATACTCCTGGAGCTTCTGGGTGGCCACAAGAAGAGCCCGGAGGTTTAGACCTGGCTCAGCACCCTCTACCCCTCCTGCCCTGTGTAGCCCTCCCCTGACCGCCTGGCCCCACCGTGATGTAGAAGGTCTCTGTCTCCTGCTGCTGGCCCCGTCTCCGGCCTGCCTGCCGGGTGCCTGGGTCCGAGCTAGTGGACTTGAGGGATTCAGTGGAGGGGCTGGCCTGGAATGACTCGAGGATGTCCCCATCATCCAATGCCACCACCTCCAGCAGAGCCTGCAGCGTTGCCTTCAGTGTCTTCTTCACCTGAGGAGGGGACAGCACCAGGGCGGTAAGAACTGAGGGACACAGCTAGGGACATGGCTCAGTGGTGGAGCGCCTGCCTAGCATGCTCAAGGCCCTGGGTTCGATCCCCAGTACCACCACTAAAAAAAGAAGAAGGAAGAGGAGGAGGAGGAGGAGGAGACGACAGTTCGGGACAGGAAGTCTAAATCAGCAGAAAGAGGAAAGGAGGGCAGAGGCGGGGCAGGCCCCTGTCCCCACCTCAGGCTGGGACACTCACTTCCTCTGTCTCAATGGTCTGCCGGTCCAGGCGACTCTGGATATTTTGGGCTCTGGGCAAAATCTCATCTCGCAGCTCCATCTCAACCTGGATCTCAGCCACCTGCAGAGGGCAGTGCCAGGTGCTGAGGGCGGGGCCTGGGCACAGAGCTGGCATGTGGCAGTGAGGGTGGGCCTGAGGGAACTCTCCAAGGCCCAAGGCTGCATGGCACACTTCTGCTGCCTGGTGGCTGACTATGGGACCAGCAGCCCTTGACACGGAAAGTGAAGAATGTTGAGCTATCTCCCTCAAGAGAAAGGAATACATCCATCACACCACAACTTGTCCATCAACATTCCTAGCGCCATTACTCATAATAGTCTGAAGGAGGAAACAATCCAAGTGCCCACCAACTGATGAATGAAAAAAAATGGTGTCCATCCATATGATGGGATGTTATTCAGCCACAGAAAAGGAATGAAGCACTGATACATGCCAAAATATGGCAAGACCTAGGAAACACTGTGTTGCATTAAAGAGAGAGACACAAGTGGCCATGTATCACCTGAATCCATATATCTACAACATCTGCACAGGCCAATGCATAGACACAGCATGAGAAGTCAAGCATGAGAAGCTGCATGAGAAGCTGGGAGAAGGTGCCAGGGAGTGACTGCTCGTAGCAATGGTTTTTATGTGGAGCCAAGCCTGATGCCTGTAATCCTAGCAACTCGGGAGGCAGAGGCAGGAGAACAGCAAGTTAGAGGCCAGAGGTGGCATCCTTACCTTCATGAGACTCTGTCCCAAAATTATAAAAAAATTAAAAAGGGGCTGGGGGTGCACTTCCATGGCAGAGCACTTGCAAAGTATGCTTGAGGGTTAGGGTTTAGTCCCTGGGACCACACACATACACACACACACAAACCCACAAAAAACAAACAAAAAACAGCTATGTTTTTTATTTGGAGTGATGAAGGTGGTGTGGAATTGGGCAGCAGTGACAGTTACATAATCTGTGACTATATTAACCCCCCAAATTGTATACCCTTAATGGGTGAATTGTATGTGAATTATACCTCAATTAGCTATTTATTTAAAACAAAGAATGGTAAGGAGACAGAGAAGGAGGAGCCCTGCCAGAGCCCTCCTGGGGAAAGGAGAGTAGAGAAAAATTACTTACTCTATTGGACAAGGGAGCAACCTGCCTCCTGGGCACACAGGGCAGGGGGTGGGGGAGGGAGGAAAGGCACAGGAAGTGAGGCTGCCTTGCTTGTAAACAGTGCAGGCTTGGGGATGGTAGTATGCGTGCTTAGCGTGCAGGAGGCCCTGGGGTCAGGCCCCATAAATGTGTGAACAGATGAAAAACCTGAAAACTCTCACACTGCAGTTAAAGCTGGCTGGACTCCCCTGCTCTTTGCTCACCGTCAAGAAGTGTACCAAGTACAAGTCACAGGCTGCAACCCACTTGGCCCCTGGGGAGCAAAGGAGCCACACACTATGATTCCACCACTCTGGGGAGCCTTATGTGAAAGCTGTAGCCAAATTTGCTAAGACAGACAGTAGAAAGGAGGTGCCAGGATGGGGAAGGAGAATGGGGAGTTGGTGTTTAATGAGGCCAGAGTTTCTTTTTGGGGTCTCACTGTACAGCCCAGGCTGTCCTAGAATTCACTATGTGGACCTGGCTGGCCTTGAACTTGCCTCCTTAGTGCTGGGCTTATAGGCCTGTGCCCCCACACCTGGCGGGCACAGAGTTCAGTGTGGGAAGATGAGCAAGTCTGGAGATGGCCAGGGTGATGAGTATCTAAGAATGTGAGGGAAAATGGGTGGCATGGTAAGTTTCATCTTGTGTGTATTTTGTTGTTGTTGTTGTTGTTAGGTGCCGTCGAGTCGGTATCCAACTCATAGCGACCCTCTGTACAACAGGGGAAACACTATTGTCAGTGCTTTTCTGCTGTTCATAGGGTTTTCAATGGCAGATTGATTTTTGGGAGGGGGTTGCCAGGTCCTTCTCCCAAGCCTACAGCTTCTGGTGTTCCCAGGCGGTCTCCCATCCAGGTA
>VMDO01033551.1:0-18266 GCA_007922755.1 Pedetes capensis
GATACATGGTGTAGGACATCAAATCGGATATGGATGGATGGTTTGAGGAATGATAAAGATGCCAGTGTGGCAAGATGAGAGTCTAAGGTCAGAATGTTAAGAGGGAAACAGATCAAACAAAGCATTTAGATGATTAAGAGAGCATTAGCCTTTGCTTCTTGAGAGATAAGTTTGGGGCACAGATACATAGAAATCTCAAGACTCATGCTGGTCATCACCTCACCCTAAAGACTCCACTGGAGTATCAAGCTGTGGAATCTCAGCCATGGAGTCAGTGATTATGAGTCACTTCACTTCTCCGGCCAACTGCCCAAGTTGCAATAGATGGGTTCCCCAGGAGCAAAGTGCATTCCAAGATAACCCAGGGTAACTGGGACAGAGACCAATGACCATGGTAGCACCCTTGGAAAATGAGACGGCTACAGTAGGACAGGAGAACTTTCTGCATTTTGTATAAGTACATGAATAATATCCTTGGTTTTGTTTCTTGGCCCATAAAGCATAAAATATTTACTACTCAGCCAAACCTTGACCTACACAATTCACCAAGAATTGTCATAAAATAGTGTTGGACTGAGTGACAGTGAGATACGACAGAAAATCTTCAATAATTAGTGAAAGTGGATTAAGTGTAAGTCCTTAACTGGACAAGGGCAGTAGTGGACGGAACAGTGTGATGATGTGAAATTAAAGCCTAGGACCTGAGTCCCTCCCGCAAAGCCACCATGCTTCTTAATAGCTTTAGAAATCCTAGAGAAAGAATGACCTAGGAGTGGCAAAGATAATTGCCAGGAATAAAAATATAGATTCAAATGAGCTTTAAAAAATTATTGTCTTGCCATTATCATTATGGAGGTATAAATGGTTATTGTGTTGAAGTAGAATTTAATAGACACTTGAAAACTATAAAAAGATTGAGTATATAATCAATAGCGTACCATCAATGCTGAATTTTTAGCAAGTTTTAAAGCAGTTCTGAGACTGACTTTTCCTATCAACCTCTTCTAAGTGTCCTTGGTTTCAACTCTAATGTCTTGCTCAGAAGTAAACTTTCCATGCAAATTATTCATTGCCTGAAGAAACTGGGTCCACAAGAAGCTAAAATTAGAACTACTATCCAAGGAATTGTTATTGAATATTTCAAACAACTGATGCTAACCTCTATCATAGTCATGACAAGGAATGAGAAAGGACAATGGAATAGTTTTTAATAGATGGATATTTTTCTAAGGCACTTTAAAAAAATTATCTCTAAGGGCTGAATCATGCCAGTGAAAGGCAGCACAAAATGACGAGGAACATTGAATTTCAGTCTGAATCCCCAATCCACCATTTTCCAGCAATGTGAGATCAGGTACGTTGTTAACCCTCTTTGAACCAAAGTTTGCCAAACCATAAAATGGAGATGATACTACTAGAATGCATTGGGTTATTGTGAAGTATAAATGACATGTGTGAAAGTTCTTAGTGCTATCTCTGGCATGAGTAGAACAACACACTCAAGAGGGTAAGCCTCAGTCTGAACCAACGTGGTTCATTGATCTTCACATAACATTCTTCCAAGGTGATACCTTTTCTGAATCAGTTTATAGATTTATAAAAAGCAGTATATTCTTAAATTTCAGAGGGCTGTTATGTATTGTTTAAGCAATAAGTAGCAAGATCATCTGGCCTCTATAGGAAGAATTCAAAATATTCTATACAGACACTTGATTCTTTCCACTCATTTATTCAATATAATAGGTCTGTGAGCCAAAATTCCAACACACAGTGCCAGTAACTGATCCATATAGGAGAGTCCACATTCCATTCAATGGTATTCAAATGGTTTTTTAATAATATTCTCCTCTCCCAAGCCACCAGATTGAGCTAGAGGGCTATCATTTTGTGATTGTGTATGTAGATCCTTGATTTTGTTGAGAGAAATGTCCAGACAACTTTATAAATATCTTCTTTATCCTGTTGAGATTCATCATTTTCCTAGGCAGTTCTGTTGCTGATAGCTAACAGTGTTGTTAACTTTCACTAAAATTTGATCTTTCACTGTATGGCCATTTGTCATAAAGAAACAAAGCTTATATTATCTCATGGGAATTCTGCACACCTCAATAATGAGCCAAGAATAGTAAATATCTATTGAAATATGACTCCTAGGTTAGGCTGACTTCCCAGCTCAGTGTTTTATTCTCAGAAGCTAGCTTCATAATCATCTGAGGCTCAGATTTCTGCTCAGCAAAATAAAGATTTACTGCAGTGGCTAAAAGTTTGGGATCCCTGGCTATAGTCACAGGATCTGGTCCATATCCTAGCTTTTTTGCCTTAGTGTTGTATGATCTTAGATGATTAGCCTAATCATGCCATGCCTCATTTCTTCTGAGAGTTTCAGCTTGACCAAGCTGGTAACTAGTGGTAGCAATCAGAAGAGGGGAGGCTGGAGGAGTGGTGAGCTTTATCTAGGAGAAACTAGTTGAAATCAAGAAAAATAGCACTGTTGGTGCAAAACGTAACAATGAAGTTGAAAATCAGAGGTGTTTCCACAAAAATCAAGAGCTAGGAGATTGTTGAATGGGTGAAGAAGTAGAAGCCGTGGGCTAGGGTAGGGCAAAGCAAAGCATTCAGTGGCAGGCACTTCCTAGACAGCAAGGTCTGGTATCTAACGCTTTGTTTTATTGGATGCTCCATGTTTTCTGAATTAAGTCTCAGTTGCCATGGTTTAAAAGAGAAATTGCAATCAAGAGGCCCACAGTTCAAATTCAGCCCACAGGAGAGAGGTAGCAATAATAAGGAAAGGAATGATGAATACTTACTGAACCCTTAATATACGTGAGGCATATTCTAAATGCTTTACACAAATTAGCTCACTGACACCACTTAACAATCCTTCTACTACTCATATCCTCAGCTTCCAATGGAGAAACCAGGTTAACAGCTGGCTAATTGATTTTTAGTGTCAGCCTTCAAACCTGATTGGCTCCAAAATTGATACATTTCACCACTGTCACAGAACAGGGGCCAGATCCTAATAGAATCAGCAAGAACATACTCAGGGGTGGAATGGGAGAGTGAGCCCAGTCTGGTGAAAAAGCCAGTGCAGAACAAGTCCATCTTTCGCTACCTTGTTTCTGCACCTCCTGGTCTTGCTTTCAGTTTCCTCAAGCATCTTGACATCTCTGTCTCAAATATCATGAACCTATTTCCTTAACAGATTAAATTCATAGGTCTAAAATGTTACCATCATATTTTTTGAAGAGGCTTTGCTTTCTTTGGAAAACATATCTAATGGTATCTTTGCACTTAACCTGCCTGCTCTGTGCTTGAACATTGCTGTCACTTACCAATATTTTTGAGAGAATTCTGGTTCAGTGCTTGAGCACTCATTTGACACTGGACCACTGTGCTAAAACCTGTGATACACCATGCTTACCTGTGACACTTCCAGCTGAAACAAAGGAGGAATGTGTCACTTTGTGTCTGAATGTCAAGCAGTAAAGCACCTGTTCTGGTGCTGTGCTCACGATCTTTTTTTTTAAACACACACACACGCATACCCACACACACACATTATTGTTGTTAGATACCGTGGAGCTGAGTCTGACTCATGGTGACCCTCAAAGTGTTTTCAACGGCTGATTGTTTTCAGGATTGTTTTGGGAGTGGGCTGCCAAATCCTTCTCCCATATACATGCACGTGTGTGTGTGTGTGTGTGTGTGTGTGTGTGTGTGTGTGTGTGTGTGCCAGAGCTTCATTATGGCATCTAAGAAACATTCTAGCACTAAAAGTGAAGGAAAGAGGAAAACAGTAGGAACAAAAATCGAATTTTAAAAAGTGCTTGTTGCTTAAGTATGTGAGTGGCATACATGTGTCTCAATTAGCCATTCAGTGTGGTACCAGAAACAACAAATACATTCACACTGTTCTTACAGGAAAAAGTGCTCTGCATTTGTCTGATTGGCACCTGGTCAGCCTTCTAGAATAGATTGTGGTCAAGTGCCGAAGTACCACTGCATTTTTTCCACTCAGAGTTTTAAAAGTATTGGAAAGAATTGTTAACATTTTAAATTTGAGATATTTCATATACCAACCCTGATTTATGGCCTTTCTTGGGAAATTAGAGGACCTAGGTAAGTTTGGAATGGTGTTCCTAGTGACTACTGTCATGGTGCCCTAACAAGCAGCACTCTTTTGATGGGGCAGGTGCTGCACTCTAGAGTTCTGTAGACCCCACCCACTCTCACTGCATTGCTTATTTATGTCACCTGCCCCAGTAGGTCTTTGTGCCCTCTCATTTAAATGTCCCACATGGGTGGATGTTATAAGTACAGCAGAGTGGTACCAGGATCATGTAGAGGATGTACAGAAAATGATTAAATTTAAATGTAATTTAATTTACTTAATTTAAATGTACTTTAATTAAATGTAATTGAATGTAATTTAAATATACTTAGGTAATTAAATAGATATACCTATTTATAGTTTATTTTTGAATTATGGTGCTGAAGATGAATATCAAATATACCATAGATTATCAAAAGAACCAACAGATCTGTCCTAGAAGAAGTGCAACCAGAGTGCTCCTTGAAAGCAAGGATGGCTAGATTATATCATGTATTTTGGATATGTGGTCAGGAGGGACCAATCCCTGGAGAAGGTCATGTTTGGGAGAGTGGTAGGTCCGTGAAAACAAAGAAAACCCTCCACTAGATGGATTGACACAGTGTCTGCAACAATGGGCTTAAACATAAATAAGATCATGTGCCTGACACAGAATCAGGGAATGTTTTTTTCTGTTGTACACAGGGTCGCTATGAGTCGGAACCAACTCAATGGTACCTAACAACATAACAATTTGTAATTTATAGAGCTTCTGATTTTATAATAGATAAGGTTTTTAACGCTATACATCCACCAAATTAATTCACTTTATTTCAGTGCACATGATGAAGGCTGCATTGACTGGTCCTCTTGCATCCAAAAGGGGTCCTGAGATTGGTCCTCTTGCATCCAAGTGGGGTCCTGAGATTGGTTCTGGGGGTAAGCAATGCATATGATCACTAGGCCTGGTCCTTAAAAGCACCTTCTAGAGGTAATTCTCCTGTCTTTATTCCATTCACAGAACCTCGGATACTATAAATTAAAGATGGTGACATTACAAGATAGAAAGACCTACATCCTCGAGTCAGTGTGAGAAGAACAGCCACCTGGCAAGGACCATCTTTCCTAGAGAAATACCTTCCATTTTGTTGAGCCACTGAAATTAGGATAGCTTGTTACAGCAGTTGTTGATAATTGCCATGACTAATTCTCCTCATATTACTCTGTTGTAAGCACTTTGTACTCACAAACTTATTCAATCCTCACAGTTATCTTATGGATTTTCTGTTTTCCCACTTTATAATGAGGCAACTGAGGCACTGAGAGGTTAGTAATTTGCCAAGTTTGTAGAATTAGTCAATGGCAGAGCCAGCCAGCATTTGAAGACAGGCTGACTGGCTCCAATGTCTCATCATTGTTCATCCTAGGTCTCAAGAAATTTCCACTGAGCATGTGAGAATGACCATGGACAAATCCAGGCTCTAAAGATGTCAAATCAATAAATATGCACAGTTTTTATTCTTATGGAGCTCACAGCACAACAGTGAAAACAGCCTCATAATTGAATTTGGTAATTCAGTATCCTTTGGGGTAGTTACTATATGTCAGACACTTTTGTTGGGAGAGAAGGTCACCCATTGTGAAAGACAGGAAAGGATAAGTCAGGATGGAGACACAGAGGAGGGAGGAAGCCCCTTTATGCAGAAGTGGGGGCACTCCCCATGGGAGACAGTGATCCAGGGCTCCCAAGGGCTCCTCAGGCTTCTGCAAGTGTTAGAACAACTCTAAACATTCTCCAGGCATGCACTAGTTCCCAAGTTTGAAGGCTTTTCCCCTATGACTTTAGCCCTTTCTTTTTCCACTGAAATGATCATCACTGCTTAGTTATTTTAGGAGCAAGGATAGAGAACAATTTAAAAAAGCATCAATTAGCCTGGGTGTGGTGGCACATTCCTGTAATCCCAGCGAATCTGGAGGCTGAGGCAGGAGGATTGCAAGTTTGATGACAGAGACAGCCTGTATAACCTGTGTAACCCTGTCTCAAAAAATTAAAAAGAGGCTGTGGGTGCAGCTCAGTGGTGGAACATTTGCAAAGTATGTGTTAGGTCCTGGGTTCAACTCCTCAGTACTACAAACAAAACAAAGCCAGACAAAACCAAAAAACAAAACAAAATGGAACAAAACCCATTAATTACTGTAAATAAACTTGACAGTCAATATCCCTAATGATACCATAAATTCACGAAAAAACTATTGACTCACTAACAGGTGAATAATTCTCTAGGATCAATGATGACAATAATGCTTTGCTAAATTTAGAACCATCAAAATAAACATACAAGTACGTAGGGTCAAATCCATTCCTCATATCCACAAGGGAAATTTTCATCAAGTTAATGTGCCATGATAAAGCAAAAACAAGTGGAAACAAATCCACTTCTCCTTGAAATGTACCTTTTTTTCCTGTAGAGGATTCTAGAATTATTTTCTTTGTTCTTAAACTTTATGATATTCTGTGCAGCAATGATATTAGCTGAGAAAAATGATGACTGCTCAGCATCAATACAAAGTCACTCCTGTTACAATGTTTGTGAAGGAGTTCAATAACCTTTAGCATCCCATGACTTCAGCTTGGTTATTGCAATGATTATTTGTATTCCTTAGGTTTTGCTTTCTTTCCTTATATTATAGGTTATGGTTGCATTTTGGATATTCTACATCCAAAGTGTATAATATCTTGAAACTTCTTATTTTTAACAGTGGGATTTACAGTGAGCTGAAATTTTATATGACCTTATCTATGCACATATCTTTATCATTCTGAAAGAGCAGCTAGCTCAAGGATCACTGCCTTTATGCAGCTTTGCCAATGTTGCATAAACACATCAATGCCCAGGTAGAACACAGATAGGCTTGTGCATGCTTTTACTTCCTAATGGTATTGAGTTTCTTAAAGTCAATCATGAGTAAAGAATGACTCCAGTGGGGTACACATGAGGAGAGTGCATTACAAAATTTAATTATGACAGAGGGTATGGAACTGAGATTAAAAACACCATCTAGCAGAGCATTGTAACTTGGCTAGCAAGTGTAGTGAGAAAAAAATATTAAAAAGAAACTTCAGCCTAGGATAGGCTTTCCATGGACTTTTTCATTTGAATGAGACCAGTGATTTATCCATGGAAAACCCTCTCTATAGAGAATGCTTTTGTCCTAGCCTGTGTAACTCATTTACTCTGCCAAGCATTCTCTCCCTCTCCTTCTCCTTCTCCTTCTCCTCCTCCTCCACCTCCTCCTCCTTCTCTCTCTCTCTCTCTCTCTCTCTCTCTCTCTCACACACACACACACACACACACACACACACACACACACACTCTTTCCCCTACAACACCCGGGCAGAGTCTTTCTACATAGTCCAGGCTGGCCTCAAAGTTGAATTCATGATCCTCCTGCTTTGCCCTCCAGAGTGCCCATATCTCATGCATGTGCCACCAATGCCTGACTTGATCTTTCTCTCTCTTGACCTTAGTGAAGGACTCATTGGGTTAAATTAACTGTCACTTCTTCCTGGACCCAATAAACAGCTCTCCATGGTCTTTTAGAAGGATAAATGTGTCCAGCACTGGAAGCAACTGCTACTTAATTGCATTACCTTACTGGTGCTGGTCAGACTGTTTAGCAACTACAGACATCAGTCCTTCAAGTCCTTTTAACATCCTTTTGGTTCAGTTCAAATGACCTATGAAATGTACTGACTGATCTTTAATGGGCTAGTCAATTCACCTTTTCATTCTGACAACTAGAAAATTTTCCATTTTGGTATTTATAAAAATTACTGTGATAAATCATGCTGAGCCCCAGTTCCATTTCACTTCCTATTAGATGCCATGCCAAATCTTGTCGGACCCACATTCATTCTGCTTTCACACAATAGAAATCTTGTGCATCTGAGGAAGGAAAGTGGCCTTTATTTTTCTGGCTGTAAAAAATGAATTGCTCCTTCTTGAACATGCATCAGGGAGAGCAGCTCCCTTTCTAAATCCCACAAATCCCCTGTAAGAAGGTGGTGGTTTATATACCTGCTGATGAGTGGTCAAACAACAGACATACAATCACCATGACTTTAGGACATCCTAGAAGAACTATTTTGAATATTTATGTTTTAGGCAAGTAAAATGGATGTTTGTTTTTGTAAAAAAAGTAATTAAAAAATATACCACTTATTAGGTCCATCCCAGGTGCTGGTTATAGGCTGAGTACATGACATTTATCTAGTTTAATTTTTCCTATTTTGTGGTCTTGGGAGTTGAGGGCATCTTACATGCTAGGCAACTGCTCTATCACTGAGCTGCACCCTTAGTTCCTTCTTAAATTTTTAAAGTTTGAGACAAGGCCTTGCTAAATTGTGCAGGCTGCCTCTGGCTTTGAACCTACCATCCTCCTGTCTCAGCCTCTTGAGTCACTGGGATTACATGTGTGCCATGACACCAGGCTTAATTTTCCCAATTTTATATGATATTGTTTATATATGTATATATATATGTGTGTGTATGTATATGTGTGTATATATGTGTGTGTGTGTGTGTGTGTGTGTATATATATATACACACACACACATATACATGTATATATGTATATAAATGTGTGTGTGTGTGTGTGTGTGTGTGTGTATTTCTCCAAAGTCATGTATTTACCAGGTGTTGGAGTCAGTTTTGAGTCCAGATCTAGTAGATTCCATAGCTCATATTATTTTTATTTGACTTTGCCCACACCTTCTACTAGTAGAAACTTGAAAGAAGAATCTGGTTTACATCTTTTGTTGTTGTTGTTAGGAGTCCTCAAGTCATGTTCTGACTCATAGTGCCCCTCATTGGGTTTTCAATGGCTGATAGTTTCAGGATTGCTTTGGCAGTGGATTGTGACATCCTTCTGTTTCTTGGTACTGGGGACTGAACTCAGGTCTTCAGAGAGTGTGAAGCAGCACTCTACCAACTGAGATAAACCCCAACTTGCTTCACATCTTAAATTTCTATGTCTATCCAATTTTTTTCTGCATTGTACTCTTTTCTTTGATTATAACATGTCTTGGTAATTTATGATGAAATGGGAAGAGAATCAACCCAATTTTTAATTTCAAGCTCTCCAACATGCTGTGTGACTTCCATCAAGCATCACAGACATTCAAATCCTCAATTTTCTTATATGTGAAGTGGGGATGATATCTATATTGTTGGATTATGAATTTATAAATAATAGATTTAACTCTTCTAGCAGAGTACATGGTGAATTGTCATACTGAGTGGATACTTACCTGGTGACATTGAAAACAGTTACTGCAATTGATGCTAATGTTTTGAACCAGAAAATTAGAATGTCTCTTTCATAAAGGATCAGGGAAAAGAAATGGATGAGAAATGGTTTCTTTGTACACATAACTACTGGCAATTTTAGTGGATGTTGAGGAATTACTAATGCAACCTGCAAGGCAAATAGGTCTGTAAAAGGTTGAAATAACAAATGCATTCCTTTTCTTAAAATGGTTAGGGTGAAAATGCTTAAGGTGAAAATAAATTTGGAGGTTTTCACTGAGATTTTTTATTCATTCTTTTAAATAAAGTCACACCACAAATTTAACAGGTCCTAAACTATAAGTTAGAGTAATTTTTAAAGTGGTAGACCAAATTATAGGTATGTCACCTAGTAGCATTTTTCTGAAAACACCAATATTACTCTGAGTAGTGTCCAAATGGGCAATTTCTGAAAAAGCAGAAATGTTGTAAGCATTTTATAGCATTTGATAGCTTTTTGGCTGAAGACTTTCAATGTTGAGATTTTTCTGAATACTAAGAATAAATGTGAGTAAATGAATATCACCTTGTAGATGGCTTTTCTCTCTCCTCTTACTCCTTGTTGTTTTGTTGTTGTTAGGTGCCATCTAGTCCATGTCTGACTCATAGCGACCCTATGTACAACAGGCAAAATAGTATTGTTAGTACTTCTCTGCTATTCATAGGGTTTTCAATGGCTGATTGCTTTTTTTGGAGTGGGTTGCTAGGTCCTTCTTCCAAGCCTACAGCACCTGGTGTTCCCAGGCAGTCTCCTATCCAAAGTACTAACCAGGCTCAACCCTGCTTAGCTTCTAAGATCTGATGGGATCAGATGCCACAGTGGTATGGCTGCAGGCATATATTTTCATAGACAATATGTATCCAGTGTCTTCATGGATGACAGTCTCTCTCCCTCTTTCTCTCTTTCCTTCTCACAGGGAAAAACTGTCAGAAGTTCTGAGTGAACTGAATTTTGCATATGATTTGAGGCTTTAATCAAATAACTATCCAAAGTAGCACATCACTGAGGATAGAGCAGGCATCAAGTCAAGTCTTTTGACTGTCAACTCACTGCCTTTCCCTCCATGACACCCTGAAATGAGAGCTAGTTTTAATAAGAGGACAATGCAAAATGAGCCTGCACACTGGGTCCCAAAGGAGGAGCTGGCAGAGAAAAGGACAAGAAGAGAAAACAAGTCTATTTCCTTCCCAGCTTAGCCTGAACATCTCAGGGTCTGGACAGATGAAATTAAAAATAGGCTCTCTGTAGAGGCCAGCTAAATAGGAGTAGTACACAGGGATGAGCATATTTTCATCCCTGTGCATTGGTGAGGCTAAAGATCCTGCATGGGGGGGAAACTACCTCCTGAGTGTTTTTCACCTGTGATAATAATAGTATCTATTTCACAGGACTGTTAGGAAGATTAGTTGACCCATATAAAGTGCTTAGAACAGGGCCTAGAATGGTAAGGCCTTTCTAAATTTGGCATCATAATCCTCACTTTATCCAAAAAAGGTCCATTCCTTCCCATTATGAGTGCACATGGCCATTGTTACAGACTTGCAAAATATTTTAATCATTACTTAAATAACTCTTAATATGTGATTCATAGTTGCAAATTAATTTCTTAAAAGAGAAATAAGTATTGTTAGCATCTTCATTTATAGAGAGTTTACAAAACTTGTCTAGGGTCACAGCTGGTATCAGAATAAGAATTCAATGTCAAGAAAAGCCACAATTCAAGCCAATATCATGTGTTGCTTCTCAAATAGAATGAACCAAAATACAATCCTACCACCTGGAAATTAATGTTTTTATGTTCATTTATTTTCTTCTCCCCAGTGGTAGTTTATTTCTAAGATAGTTTAATTTTATTTTTCTTTGCTCAGTTTACATCATGAAGATCATAGTGTATGATTTCAAGTATGGAAAGCGTTAGAAATAACAAGTATTAGTAACTTACTGCATCCTAGACATTGGACAGTTGTCTGCATATGCCTTCCATCTTGACTTTCATAGTAACCCTTACAGGTAGATCTTTTCCCATGTTGTTGTTGTTGTTGTTAGGTGCCATCGAGTTGGTATCCGATTCATAGCGACCCTGATAGGGTTTACAATGGCGACTGTATTGGGATTGCCTTGGAAGTGGATTGCCAGGCCCTTCTCCCATTTTTGTGGTGCTGTTTTCCATGTTATAAAGAAAAAAAATTTTTCTCCAAAAACTACTATTCTCTTTTTTTTTTTTCAGTGTTGGAGGTTGAACCCAGAGACTTGTGCATGCTAGGCAAGTGGTCCACCACTGAGCTATACCTCCAGCCCCCTTTTTATTTTTTATTTTGAGACAGAGTCTCCTTAAATTGTACAGGCTGTCTCTGGCCCTGAACCTCCTATCCTCATGCCTCAGTCCCCTGAGTGGCTGGTATTATAGGTGTGTACCACAGGGCCAGGCCAAAAAAAATTCTTTTATGCTTCTCATTCAACATTAACTATACAGCAGAGAATAATACAGCAATTTAGAAGCAATAAGGAACCTTAAGGTGACCTTGGCTGATTTTAAAAATGAGAAAACAAGCAAGGAGAGAATGTAGGTGACTTTTTCAGAGTCATGCATCAGATTAGGGACAGAAAGAAGACTAAGACCCCAGAATCTGTAATTCTAGTTCAGTGCTCTTAAATCTACTCCATACCTCATGATTTCTCCCCACTACACACTTGCATAGGAGTTTAAATTAGCATTTCATCTTATTGGTCTCTTTTTTGCCATTCATCTCCCCCTAGCAGTAGAAGTGACAAATAGTCAATGTTTCTGAGCTGATTTGCTCCTAAGCATCCTGCCTTCACAATGCATATGCGTGTCTATTTGTCTGCAAGAGATTTCATAACCCTGGTGATCTTCATGACTGCTTCCATCTCCACGAATCACTCCACATTGCAACACATTCTCCAGTGGGGCTCACTTCACTATGCAGAGGGAAATGACCTTTGGGCTGAACAAATTGGATTTGGGAAAACATCCCTAATCCATTTTAAGTTAATGGAGACTTAAACAAAACAAAGAAAAAACAGATGTTTGGGCACAGGTATTACAGGGCATTTAGCTGGTCATTTTATCAGGTATAATGCTGAAACTACAACAGAGAATCAGGCTATGACATCTGACCGGTAAAGTTGAGAGGACAGAAAAGGCATTTTAAAAAATAATATGTACATGGTCACTGAAAACAGCATAAAGGGAGATATAATAACAATAATGGTGATCACAAATCTCACCTATATTGAGGGCTTATTGTCTGCTAAGTAATCCCGGTACTAAAACACTCTAGTTATGTTATTGCTGTTTACCTTTATAACCACCCTATATAATATTCACCCTCAGATGAGGAAGATGAGAGTTTACATAATTTAAAGCTTAAGTAATTGACAGGCACTGACATCTTACAAGTGATAGAGATGGGGGACTTTTTGTTTAATGGACATGTTTATTTTCCTCTATAATTTAGCTATATAAGAGTAGAGATTTAATTTTTCTTCTGTTTTATTCACTGCTGTGTCCTGGAGCCTGTTGCCCAGCATGGCTTCACAATTAAGAAGCCCTTGGAGTCCAGTTTCTGTCACTTCAATAGAGTTAACTGAGCCAAGCCATCTTACTTTTGTTTGCTGTATAGATTGAAGTGTGGTGTGGTTGCCAGATTTTAAATCAAAATTATCAACTACTCCCACTGGTTAAAACAAACTGAGGGAAGAGATAAAACTCTTAACCAGGATGGACTATCCACACAGATCCAAATAGCTGGAGAGACGATGACTCTGTCTTCCAAAGCCCATGCTACTGAGGCAGACAGAATGTGGCTGAGGGAAGTCAGTGCAAGCAGAGGTCAGCTGCCGTCAAATAACAGAGGAGCGATAGCAGTAGCTGGATGCATTTGCAATGCATAGGCCTATGAAATGACAATCCTGCACAAATTGCTTCTATGGAGATAATAAGGATAATGGGGGAAAGCATCTCTTTTATTCATTCTCTGTTTCCAGAATTTAAGATAATAGTAATTGCATGCAAAACATTTGGAAGGGCTACTTATTGCCATTCTGCGAAATGGGATTCCTCGGCTCCCTGACTCCCATGGCTCATCCAAATGGGCACAGATCATGGCCTATGGTGGAAACTGTGATTGAAAGTTTCATTATTCAGCCCAGGCTTTTGGACCTTGTACTTGTATAGAGAACTCTCTGGGCTTTTCTACTGGAGCTGTAGCTAGTATGAGAGGGAAAGGTATTGGGATGGTAGTTGGCAGCATTCTGAATCCGCACAGGAAGTAAGTGTACACCTTGGATGGTGCAGACTAAGGCACGAGCTTTGGCCAATGGTGAAAGACACAACTTGGGTTTGAATGTTTGAGATTCCATGATCTTGGTTCTTGGCAATAGGATTTCATGATTCTTATAGTGGGATACATTCAAAATTTGTATATAATTGGCTAGAGTAGACTATAAGAGACATTGTGGCTATAAGATTGATACCCAGAAGGTCCACTGAAGTGTCCACAGTGGTTTAGCATCTCATGTCACCTAGAAGTATGATCCAACCTGGCCTGGGGACTTTCAGGACATAGGCCACCTCAGCAAATGCAACTTTCATAAATCTGAGACCAATGCTTACCCTTGCAAGAATAGCTTCAAATCCATTTATGAAGGAAACCCTAATAAGTGACCTGAACTGAATACATGTATAAGAAACTCTGAGAGTGACCCTCCTGGTCAGCCCATCATTTTTTTATATACACACTTGCTTTTATTTGTTGTTGTAGCATAAAAAAGAAAGTTTCATAGATTTGTATCAAATTTGGATTTATGAGGAGGAGGTCTTTTTGTGGGGCTGGGCAGATGGGCCATAGGCCACCAAAATAGTGTTTTCCCCCCTTTATTAGTAAATGGTGATGCATAACAGATTAATACAGCATTGGCTTTTTCCATTACACATACTTCACATCACTTCTGGCAACACTTTCATCAACCCACAAAGTTTATGGAGCCTTCTGGCTAATATGTAGTAAAACTCAAATGCTTATTTGGGCTGTATTCCCCTATTTTTCCAATATACTTATGAAGTTCCACTGTTTACATTGAGACAGTCCTCTCTCCATTCATCCCTTCACATTGACCCTCCTCTCCATCCCTCATTCTGTAATCTTCACTTCCCTCTCCTAGTTCCCTCCCTCCTTCTTTCTACTCTTTATATTGTCCCTTCTTTGCTAAGTTTAATTGTGCATTTTTTACTTATCAATTTATGTATAGGATTTTTTTCTTCCTTTAAGTATGATTCAGCTCCCACATATAAGTGAGAACATATGGTAGTTCTCTTTTTGAGTTTGAGTTTGTTCGCTTAAGATGTTCTTCAGTTCCATGCATTTTGCTGCAATGACATTATTTCATTTTTCTTTTATTGCTGAGTAGTATTCTATTGTGTATACATATCATGTTTTTTTTAATCCATTCTTCTGCTGATGGGCACCTTGGTTGGTTCCATATCCTTGCTATTGTGAAAAGTGCTGCATTGAATATGGAGATGCAGGTGTCTCTGTGGTATGATGACTCATTTCTCTTGGGTATATTCTTAGTAGTGGTATAGCTGGCTCATATGGCAGTTCTATTTTTAGTTTTCTGAGGTATCTCCATATTGATTTCCAAAGTGGTTGAACCAATTTACAGTCCCACTAACAGTGTAAGTTGTTGTTGTTAGGTGCCGTCAAGTCGAGTCCGACTCATAGGGACCCTATGTACAGCAGATAGAAACACTTGCCGATTCTGTGCCAGGCAAACCATCTTATTTATGTTTAAGCCCGTTGCTGCAGACATTGTATCAATCCATCTGGTGGAGGGTTTTCCTCTTTTGTGTTGACCTGCCACTCTCACAAAAATCATGTCCTTCTCCAAGGATTGACTCTCCTGACTACATGTCCGAAATATGTAAGACACAGTCTGGCCATTCTTGCTTCCAAGGAGCACTCTGGTTTCACTTCTTCTAGGACAGATTTGTTGGTTCTTTTGACAGTCCATGGTACATTCAATAGACGCTTTCAGTACCACAATCCAAAAGCATCAATTCTTTTTCTGTCTCTCTTGTTCAATGTCCAGCTTTCACAGCCATATGATGCCCCTGAAAATACCATGGCATGAGTCAGATGCACCTTCGTCTTCAATGTGACATCTTTGCTTTTCGATACTCTAAAGAGATCTTTTGCCACAGCTTTTCCTAGAGCAATGCGTCTTTTGATTTCTTGACTGCTGCTTCCACAGGTGTTGATTATAGAGCCAAGCAAAGCAAAATCTTGGACAACCTCAATCTTTTCTCCATTTATTGTGAAGTTGCGTGCTGACCCAGTTGTAAGGATTTTTGTTTTGTTGATGTTTAGTCATAACCCATATTAAAGGCTATGATCTCTGATCTTCATCAGTAAATGTTTTAAATCCTCTTCCCTTTCAGCAAGCAGAGTTGTGTCATCTGCATAATGCCGGTTGTTAATGAGTCTTCTTCCAATCTTAGTGCCACGTTTTTCTTCATAAAGTCCAGCTTCTCGGATTATTCGCTCAGCGTATAAATTGAAGAGATAGGGTGAAAGTATACAGCCCTGATGTACACATTTCTCAACTTTAAACCACTCAGTGTTTCCTTGTTCTATTGGAATAACTGCCTCCTGGTTCATGTACAGATTACTCATGAGCACAATTAGGTGTTCTGGTATCCCCATTTTCCGAAGTGTTATCCATAATTTGTTTTGATCCACACAATCAAATGCTTTTGCATAGTCAATAAAACATAGATATACATCTTTCTGATATTCTCTGCTTTCAGCTAATATCCACCTGACATCAGCAATGATGTCCCTGGTTCCCTGCCCTCTTCTGAATCTCACTTGATTTTCTGGTAATTCCCTGTCTATATACTGCTGCAGTCGCTTCTGAATGATCTTTAGTAGAATTTTGCTGGTGTGTGATATTAATGATATTGTCCGATAGTTTGCACATTCAGTTGGATCCCCCTTTTTGGGAATAGGCACAAATATGGATCTCTTCCAGTCAGTTGGCCAAGTAGCTGTTTTCCAAATCTGTTGGCATAAACATGTTAACACCTCCAGTGTTAACACCACCTGCATCTGTTTGTTGAAATATCTCTATTGGTATCCCATCGATTCCTGGAGCCTTGTTTCACCAGTTCTTTCAAGGCAGCTTCCACTTCATCCTTCAACACCATTGGTTCCTCTTCATATGCAACCTCTTGGAATGGTGGGTCATCTACCAATTCTTTCTTGTATAATGACTCTGTGTATTCTTCCCATCTTCTTTTGATGTTTCCTGCATCATTTACTATTTTCCCTGTAGAATCTTTCACTACTTCCACTTGAGGCTTGAATTTTTTCTTCACTTCCTTAAGCTTGAGAAACACAGAGCGTGTTCTTCCCTTTTGGTTTTCTGCCTCCAGCTCCTTGCACATGTCATTATAATATTTGCTTTTGTCTTCTCCAGCTGCCTCCTGAAATCTTCTGTTAGTTCCTTAACTTCATCATGTCTTCCTTTTGCTTTAGCTGCTAGACGTTCGAGGGCAAGGTCCAGTGTCTCTTTTGAGATGTAATTTGGTCTTTTCTTTTTTTCTTGTCTTTTTAAGACCTTTTGGCTTCCTTCTTGAATGATCTTTTATGTCATGCCACAACTCTTCTGGTCTCCTGTCATTTGTGTCTAATGCATTAAACCTATTTTTGAGGTGGTCTCTGAACTCAGGTGGGATACACTCAAGGTCATACCGTGGTTCTCATATACTTGTTCTAATTTTCTTCAGCTTCAGTTTGAACTTGCATATGAGAAGTTGATGGTCTGATCCACAGTCAGCACCTGGTCTTGTTTTGACATTTTGTATAGAGCTTTTCCATCTTCTCTTTCCACACATGTTGTTGTTGTTAGGTGCTGTCGAGTCAGTATCAGACTCATAGTGACCCTCATAGGGTTTTCAATGGCTGACTGTTTCGGGATTGCCTTGGGAGTGGATTGCCACGTCCTTCTCCCATTTTTGCGGTGCTGGGAATTGAACTCAGGACCTCAGAGACTGCAGCACAGCGCTCTACCAACTGAGCTAAATCCCAGCCCTTCCACATATGTAGTCAATTTGATTCCTATATGTTCCATCTGGTGAAGTCCATGTGTATAGTCTCCGTTTATGATGTTGAAAATATGTATTTGCAATGAAAAGGTCATTAGTCTGTCAAAATTCTATCATGCAATCTCCAGCTTCATTTCTGTCACCAAGACCATATTTTCCAACTACTGAGCCGTCTTGTTTGTTTCCAACCTTTGCATTCCAGTCACCAGTGATTATCAGTATGTCTTGATTGCATATTTGATCTATTTCAGATTGCAGAAGCTGATAAAAGTCTTCCCTTTCTTCATTTGTGGCCTTAGTGGTGGGTGTATAAATTTGAATAATAGTCATATTAACTGGCCTTCCTTGTAGGCGTATTGATATTATTCTATCACTGACAACATTGTATTTCACGACAGATCTTGAAATGTCTTTCTTGATGATGAATGCAACCCCATTTCTCTTTAGTTTGTCATTCCCAGCATAGTAGGCCATATGATTGTCTGACTCAAAATGGCCTATGCCGGTCCATTTTAGCTCACTGATGTGAAACAACTAGCCATTGAAAACCCTATGGATAGCAAAGAAACACTGTCAGATATAGTGCTGGAAAATGAGGCCCCCAGGTTGGCAGGCACTCAAAAGACTACTGCGGAAGAGTTGCCTCCTCAAAGGAGAGTCTACTGTGATGATGGAAATGGAAATGGAGTAAAGCCC
>VMDO01033552.1:0-18093 GCA_007922755.1 Pedetes capensis
GTCATCTACCAATTCTTTCTTGTATAAAGACTCTGTGTATTCTTCCCATCTTCTTTTGATGTTTCCTGCATCATTTAATATTTTCCCTGTAGAATCTTTCACTACTGCCACTCGAGGCTTGAATTTTTTCTTCACTTCCTTAAGCTTGAGAAACACAGAGCGTGTTCTTCCCTTTTGGTTTTCTCACCACATGTTATTATAATATTTGTTTTTGTCTTCTCAAGCTGCCTTCTGAAATCTTCTGTTTAGTTCCTTAACGTCATCATGTCTTCCTTTTTCTTTAGCTGCTCGACATTCGAGGGCAAGGTCCAGTGTCTTTTTTGACATGTAATTTGGTCTTTTCTTTTTTTCTTGCCTTTTTAAGAACTTTTTGCTTCTGTCTTAAATGATATCTTTGATGTCATGCCACAACTCTTCTGGTCTCCTATCATTTGTGTCTAATGCATTAAACCTATTTTTGAAGTGGTCTCTTAACTCAGGTGGAATATACTCAAGCTCATACCGTGGCTCTCGTATACTTGTTCTAATTTTCTTCAGCTTCAGTTTGAACTTGCATATGAGAAGTTGATGGTCTGATCCACAGTCAGCACATGGTCTTGTTTTGACATTTTTGTACAGAGCTTTTCCATCGTCTCTTTCCACATATGTAGTCAATTTGATTCCTGTATGTTCCATCTGGTGAAGTCCATGTGTATAGTCTCCGTTTATGATGTTGAAAAATGTATTTGCAATGAAAAGGTCATTGGTCTGACAAAATTTTATAATGTGATCCCCAGCTTCATTTCTGTCACCAAGACCATATTTTCCAACTACTGAGCCTTCTTGTTTGTTTCCAACCTTTGCATTCCAGTCCCCAGTGATTATCAGTATGTTGTGATTGCATGTGTGATCTATTTCATATTGCAGAAGGTGATAGAAGTCTTCCCTTTCTTCATTTGTGGCCTTAGTGGTGGGTGCATAAATTTGAATAATAGTCATATTAACTGGCCTTCCTTGTAGGCATATGGATATTATTCTATCACTGACAACATTGTATTTCATGACAGATCTTGAAATGTCTTTTTTGATGATGAATGCAACCCCATTTATCTTCAGTTTATCATTCCCAGCATAGTAGGCCATATGATTGTCTGACTCAAAAATGGCCCATGCTGGTCCATTTTAGCTCACTTATTCCTAGAATGTCAATGTTTATGTGTTCCATTTCTCTTTTTACAATTTCTAATTTGCCTAGATTCATACTATGTACATTCCATGTTCCAATTATTAATGGATGTTTACAGTTGTTTCTCCTCATTTTGAGTCGTGCCACATCAGCAAGTTGAGCACGCTGGGGCTTTACTCCATTTCCGTCATCACAGTAGACTCTACTTGGAGGAGGCAACTCTTCCCCAGTAGTCTTTTGAGTGCCTTCCAACCTGGGGCCCTCATTTTCTGGTACTATATCTGACAGTGTCTCTTTGCTATCCATAGAGTTTTCAATGGCTAGTTGTTTCGGGAGTGGCTCACCAGGTCCTACTCCCTAGTCTGTCTTAGCCTGGAAGCTCAGCTGAAAACCTGTCCACCATGGGTAACCTTGCTCATGTCCGAGGATACAGTGGCAGAGCTCTCAGCCTCATCGCAATACACAAGCCCCCACAGTGCAGCAAACTGACAGACATGTGGGGGGTCGTTGTTGGTAGATGACATCAACTAGGTTCTGACTCAGAGTGACCCTATGTCCAAAACAAAGAAATACTCCCCAATTCTGTGCCAGGCACATGATCTTTTTTATGTTTAAACTCATTGTTTCAGACACTGTGTCAATCCACGTACTTGAGCATCTTCTTTCTTTCTTTTTCTTTTTCTTTTTTTTGTTTTTTTCTTTTTTTGTTTTTTGTTAACCTGCCATTCTTCCCAAACATGATCTCCTTCTCCAGTGATTGGTCTTTCCTGACAACATGTCCAAAATATATAAGGCTTAGTCTAGACTTCCTTGCTTTCGAGGAGCACTCTGGTTGAACTTTTCTAGGTCAGATCTGTTGGTTCTTTGGCTGTCCATTGTATATTCAATATTCATCTCCAGCACCATAACTCAAAATCATCAGTTTTTCTCCTGTCTTTCTTATTCAACATCCAGCTTTCACAACTATATGATGCGACTAAAAATTACCATGGCATGAGTCTGGTGCACACTTGTCTTCAATGCGACATCTTTCTTTTTTGACACTTTTAAGAGACCTTTTGAAATAGCTTTTCCCAATGCAATGAGTCTTTTTATTTCTTGAATGCTGCTTCTATGGGTCTTGATTGTAGAAACAAATAAAGCAAAATCTTGGACAACATCAATCTTTTCACGATTTATCATGACATTTCTTATTGATCTATTTGTATTTTTATTTTGTTGATGATGAAGCACAATCCATACTGAAAACTGTGTTCTTTGATCTTCATCAGTAAATGTTTTAAATCCTCTTCACTTTCAGCAAGCAGAGTTGTCTCATCTGCATAACAGATTGTTTATGAGTCTTCCTCCAATTATGATGCTGGGTTCTTCTTTATAAAGCTCAGCTCCTCAAATTGTTTTCTCAGCACACTGAAGAGGTATGGTGAAAGGATAGAGCCCTGATGCACACTTTTCTCAACTTTAAACCAGGTGGTCTCCTTGTTTGTTTTTGAACAAGTGCTTCCTTGTCCATGTACAGATTCCTCATGATTACAATTAAATGCATTGGTATTTTATATCTAACATTTATTATAATCCACTCAGTTAGATATCCTTGAATCATCAATAAACAAAGATACACATCTTTCTATTATTCATGGGCTTTGGCTAATATTCATCTGACATCAACAAAGATGTCCCTGGTTCCACACCCTTTTCTGAATCTGGCCTGATTTTCCAACAGTTCTATATCTATATACTGGTGTAGTCACTTTTGGATGACCTTTAGCAAATTTCTGCTTGCATGTGATGTTAATGATACCATTCAACAATTTCCACATTCAATTGGATTCCTTTCCTTGGGAACAGGTACAAATGTGGATCCAACATTTAGTCATGTAGCTGTTTTGAAAATCTCTTGGAATAAACAAGTTAGTACCTTCAGGGTTGATCTGGTTGTTGAAACATCTCTAATGGAATTCTATCAATTCCTGGAGTCAAGTGTTTTACTCATTCTTTCAAGGCCCCCACAGTAAGGCAACATGCAAGCTGCCACCGCACATGATCACATGATAAGGAACCAATGGCTCTGAAGGTTTTTAAAAACAGGGGAAAAAAAGAAAAGACCAAATTACATTTCAAAAGAGACACTGAAACTTGCCCTTGAATGTCAGAGCAGTTAAAATAAATGAAAGATATGATGAAGTTAAGAAACTAAACAGATTTCAAAGGACATCTCAAGAAGACAAAATCAAATATTATAGTGACATTTGCAATGAGTTGGAAGTAGAAAATCTCTAGCTTGAGGAATTGAAAAAAATTCAAGCTACAAATGGAAATAGTGAAGGATTCTATAGGGAAAATATTAAACAACACAGGGAACAGCAAAAGAAGATGTAAGGAATACACAGAGTCATTACACCAGAAAAAATTGGTGGATGAGCTAAAATAAAGAAATAAGTAAATCAATCAATCAATCAATAAATAAATATATGACTAATCAAATATTGTGAACCAGGAAGAGACAGATTTCAACTCCTTCACTAATAAGTCTCTACCAAAGTGGACAAAGTATCTTTCCCTTATACTGCCCTCACATGATGTAAAGGAAGAATGTAAGCACACAAGAGACCATTCCTCTTTGAGAAAGATTCAGAAACTTCCAGCTGATGATCATTTTGGCTGTATTTAGTTTGGGAGTATTTATAATCTTATGATAAAAAACCCTGAAAATAAGTACTGTAGTCATCTTTCTGTTACTGTAATGAATTACTTGAGACAGCTAACTTATAAGAAGAAAGGATGTATTTCACTCACGAAGTTCAAAATTCCATAGCTGCATAGATTTTGACACTGATGAGGGCAGTGGGTAGTGGCACATCACGGCAGGAGAATGTGTAGGGCAGGTGGTCCCAAATGGAACAGGAGGAGTGAGGGAGAGGGAAGGCAGTGCCAGCCTTGCTCCTTTTGTAACAATTCTCTTGCAAAGCCTTGTCCATAAACTAGCTCAGACTCTCAGTGACCTAAGGACCTTCTAGCAGGTCCCATCTCCCAGCCACCACACCACCTTCCAACAACTCCACCTTGGGGACCAAGCCTTTAATCAAAATGAACCCTTGGAGAACACAAACCATATTCATACCACAGCAGTGAGTGTAGTTGATATGGTGAAAATGAAAAGATAAATGGGAGAATCTAGCAAGCAAGAAAAGAAATGATGCACAAATAAAAGATAAATTCAGAGAGACAAATTCTGAAAAAAATGTATAGTCATTGAAAAGTACCTCAAAACTGGTTCAATAGGAAATTATATATTACCTGTAAGAAGACAGTGATTAGAATATAGAACTGAGGAAAGAGGCTAAAATGCAAAGCAGATATGAAATATAACATAGGAGATAAGAATTGTCACACAAATAATGAAGTTTAATATACACTTAAGCCTGTAAATGGAATCAAGGAATATAAGAACCAACGCTCAAAACACTGTGCCTGCAGGCCTAGCCCTGTGGCATCCGATTCCATTAGATCTCAGAAGCTAAGCAGGGTCAGGCCTGCTTAGTACTTGGATGAGAGACCGCCTGGGAACACCAGCTTCTGTAGGCTTAGAAGATGGACCCAGCAACCCACTCCCAAAAAACAGCCATTGAAAAACTTATGAACAGCAGAGAAGCACTGACAATAGTGTTTTGCCTGCTGTATGTAGGGTCGCTATGAGTTGGATACGGATTCGAAGGCACCTAACACCAACAACAACTCCAAAACACTACAAGGCACCACTTTACCTTCTTTTGCATAAACACATTGTTGTCAATAAATATAAAACAATCAGACACTTGGAAAAAAATAAACATGAAAATATTTAGGGAAAAATCCAGAAATATCTCAATGCTTTAATGAATGCCGTGAATTAATAAAACAAATGCCAAGTTCTTTGAAAAATAATTTGTGAAAAATACCTCACTGTCCACCAAAGATTGTGGTTCCAACACAGGTAGAGTTGTGCCTGAGAAGCAGCTACCCAGCAGGGACTTACAAGATGTGATCAAAAGGTATGGTGAGATGGTATCTCAATGTAGTTCGGGTTTGCATTTCCCTGATGGCGAAGGATGTTGAACGTGTTTTCATATGATTGTTGCCTGTTTATATTTCATTTTGGGGAATGATGTCCAATTCATTTGATCATGTTTTTGAGATACTGGGGGTTGAACCCAGGGCTTTACACTTGCCTGCTTTGCAAGTGCTGTACCACTGAGCTGCACCCTCAGTCCATTGTTTTACTTTTTAAAGAGAGGGTCTCGCTAAATTACGTAGACTACCTCTGGTCTCAAACTTGCGATCTTCCTGCCTCTGCCTCTGGAGCCGCTGGGATTGCAGCCATGTACCACCACGTCGGGCTTCATTTGATCACTTTTTGACTGGATACTTTGCCTTTTTGTTGTTTTAGTTTTCAGCTCTTTATTTATTCTAGAGATTAACCTGCTTTCTGATGGACAGCTGGCAAAGATTTTCTCCCATTCGGCAAGCTGTCTCTTCAGTCTGCTGATTGTGTCCTTTGCTGAGCAAAAGCTTTTTAATTTCATGCAATCCTTTTTTGTCAGTTCTTGCTATTGTTTCCTGCACTATTGGGGTTCTATTCAGAAAGTCCTTATCTATGCCTATGTCTTAAAGTGTTTTCTCTATGTTTTCCTCTAGAAGTTTCAAAGCTTCAGGTCATAAATTAAGGTCTTTGATCCAGTTTGAATTGATTGTTGTGCAAGGTGAGAGACAGGGATCTAGTTTCAATCTTCCACAAGAGGATACTCAGTTCTCCCATCTCCACTTTTTGGGAGGCTGTCTTTTCTCCAACTTATATTTTTGGCTCATTTGTCAAACATCAGGTGGCTGTAGCTGCATAAGTTTGTTTCTGGATCCTCTATTCTATTCCATTGGTCCACATGTTTGTTTTTGCGCCAGTATTATGCAGTTTTTGTTATAATCGCTCTGTATTATAATTTGAAATCAAGCATTGCGATGCCTTCTGCATTATTCTTTCTGCTCAGGATTGCTTTAGCAATTTGTGGTCTTTTATACTTTGAATGAATTTTAGATTGTTCTTTCTATTTCTGTGAAGAATGCCATTGGGGTTTTGATGGGGATTGCATTGAAGCTGTAGATTGACTTCAGTCATCTGATTCTGTCAGATCTAGGAATCTAAGCAAGATGGGGCCTGGTTGGTACTTTCATGGGAGATTGCCTGGGAAACCAGGTGTTGTAGCCTTGGGAGACAGACCTAGAAACCCACTCCCAAAAACAAATAAGCCATTGAAAACCCTATGAATGGCAGAGCAGCATGAGAGTAGTGTTTCGTCTGTTGTACATAGGGTTGCTATGAGTCAGATACCAACTCAGTGGCATCTAACAACAACAACAACAACAACAATAATCCATGAGCATGGGAGATCTTTCCATCTTCTGGTGTCTTCTTTAACTTCTTTTTTGATGCTTAATGTTTTCATTCTAGAAGTCTTTCACCTCCTTTGTTATATTTATTCCCAGGCATCTTATTCTTCTTGAAGCTATTGCAAATAGGACTGTTTTCCTAGTTTCTTTCTCTGCCTGGTCATTATCATATAGAAAAGCTACTGATTTTTGTATATCTATTTTGTGTCCAATACTATGCTGAAAGTATTTATTGACTCTAAGAATTTTCTGGTGGTGTCTTCAGGGTCTTTTAAGGATAGGATCATATCTGCAGATAGGGATAATTTGACATCTTCCTTTCTTATTTAGATCCCTTTTATTTCTTTCTCTTCCCTTATTGCTGTAGCTAATAGTTCAGTTACAATGTTGAATAGTAGTGGGGACAGTGGACACTGTTGTCTCATTCCTGCTTTTAAAAGAACTACATTCAGTTTTCCCCATTTAGCATGATGTTGGCTATGAATATTTCATATAATGATGTTATTATGTTGAGATATATTTCTTCAATTCCTAGTTTCTTCAAGGCTTTTATCATAGAAGGATATTAAACTTTGTCAAAGACCTTTTCCATATCTATTGATGTGATTATGTGATTTTTGTCTCTGAGTCTAGTTATGTGCTATATTACATTTATTTCCTTGCATATTTTGAACCACCCTTGTATACCTGGAGTGAAACCATGAAATTCATTAAGCTATACATCAAAAATTATTAATAAAAAGACATAGTGAATGTTTAAATCAAGATAATTATTATTACAGTAAAAGACATATTGTCATTAATACTCAAAATACTCTCCCTCGCTTCAAACACAATTATCCTATCATTCTTACCACTTTCTGAAGAAGTTCTGGAAAATGACTTCTCCTTCTCCTTTTTCTCCTCCTCCCCCTCCTCCTCCTCCTCCTCCTCCTTCTTCTTGTTCTTCTTCTTCTTCTTCTTTTCTTCTTCTCCTTCTTCTTCAGTCATTCTGTATTTTTAGGAGTACCTAACAACTGTTTGGGGGATGGAATTTAGCTCAGTTGGTATAGCAATGCTCTCCAGTCTCTGAGATCCCAAGTTTGATTCCCAGAACCACAAAAATGGGATAAGGATGTGGCAATCCACTCCCCAGGTAATCCTGAAACAGCCATTGAAAACACTATGAGGGTCGCTATGAGTAAGACATGACTTGATGACACCTGACAACAATTGTTTAAGTTGTTCACATTACTTTCACAGTAGACAAGTTGATAAAAATCAGTTTTTGAAATAACTTTTGTCACTGAGAAGTATCATTTGCATTGTTTTCAATTCACTGATATTTGTTCCCATTTTAAAGGAATTTTAAGTATACAACTTTATGGGTTTCAATATGACATTTCCATACATGCATATCATGGTAAATTGTGCATATTCACCTCCTCCATTACCCGTTCATGACCCCCTTCCCCCAATTCTTTCCTCTCTCCCTTTCTACTTGCATGTCTTGTTTGTATGTATATCTATGGAAGGTCTCTTCTATGAGTGTCTTTAGTTGCACTGTCGTGGCTGCCTCAATGTCCTGAATTAATTAAAAACATTTATGTTTCATGGTCATTTTGACTTTGAGGAAGACCCAGGTGGATGAAAACACACATAATGTTTTTACTTGGCAGGAATTGCTGTACCAGGTGCTATGTGTGACATGAAGTATTGTCATGATGGAGGACATTGAAACTAAAGACACTCATAAAAGAAGGACCTCCAGAACTGCTTCAGAAAGTGGCAAGCATGATAAAATAAGTGTGTTTAAAGCCAGGGGGAGTATTTTGAGGATAGTTAATGGCACCTGTATTTATTGTAATTTTTAAAAATTTAAACATTTGCTTTTTTTTCAGTAATGCCTTTTACTTGCCCCATCCTAGAGTCCATAGGTGGCCAGAAAACTGATTATGGATGATGGGATGTTAGCAATTGGACATAATATGTGTCACTTATAGTGTGAGCCTTCCAACCTTTGCTCATATGCTGGGTTGAGGAGCTCAGTGAGTCCTTGGAAGCCATATGTTGACTAAAGCTTTTGTGTTTCCAACTGGGGCCCTGAAAAAACTCAGTGTAATTATCCTGAGATTCATTTGTGTTGTTGATGTATCAACAGTTCATTCCCTCCCTCATTGGCCTGTAAGGATATATGTAGGCAGCAGCCATATTTCTGTGGTATTTGATCCATTATGAAGTTTATTGTTAGGTGCCTTTGAGTTGATGTCTGACTCATAGCAACCCTTTGTACAAAAGGCAAAACAGTATTGTTAGTGCTTCTCTGCTATTCATAGGGTTTTCAATGGCTGATTGTTTTGGGGAGTGGGTTGCCAGGTCCTTCTCCCAAGCCTACAGCAACTGGTGTTCCCAGGTGGTCTCCCATCCAAGTACTAACCAGGCTCAACCCTGCTTAGCGGCTGAGATCTGATGGGATTGGCCACCACAGAGGTATGGCTATAGACACTATGAAGTTTATGGTCTACTTATTAAATCAGTTAGTTTACCTTAACTGTTACCAAAATAACAGTAACAATGTTTCTGTAAGTCTATAGAATCATGCTTCCCTATCAGGAATTTAAACCCTTTGATATTTTAATACAGATAACTATTATATCTTTCAAGACAACTGTAAGTTGGTTCTGTTGCATCTTCAGGGAGAAAATAGCTTACAATGGCTCCTATTCATAAGAAGATTTTGAACTTACACAATGTATTTTTGCAAATAATCAACAACTTTACTAGAAAAATATGTTATTTTCTTAAAGAGATGGATTCTATATTACGTTTTGAATTCCTCAAGGTCACAGAATCTATGAAGAATTCCAGTGCCATTAATGTCAAGCCCCTGTGTAAACCACTGTTAGGTTCTGGGAACTCAGGCATTGATGGGAAATGAAAAATAAGTTTTCAGCATTCTGTAAGAAGTGATATTTTAAGTATCTTCAAGGAGGAAAACCTTTGACATGTGGAATCGTGATTTGAAATTCTAGAAATTTCAGTCACCAACACTTACAGAAGCTAATCAGTCCCTTCATTTTTCCACTCACTGGTGGCTGGGGAATTGCCATGCTCACTTCTCTACCTCACTGCATTTCTCTTACTTTTACAAGATAAAATGACACTATGCCACAGTTTGATGGGAGAGGAAGATATCTGTATGTGTGAAAATATAACACAATAATGACAAATGTTTAGAAAGTCATTTTACAGCATCACTTCCATCCAGTTATATTAAAATGTTGGATTAAACTTAGTGTAAAAATGTTGAAAAGTACATTTTGGAGAGAATAGTCTTGAAGAAAGATATTTGGACTATAACACAGGTCCAACTTCATCTCTTAATCAACAACTGTGATATGGGGGGCAAAAGGTAAAAAATTGCTCTGAAGAATATCTTAGCTTTTTTCTTATAAATGACACATGTAATTTATATGGCCCAATTACTTCATTCTGTAGTTACACATGTAATTTAATTACACATATAATTTATATGACCGAATTACTTATATATGTTTTCCATATGACCCAATTACTTCACCCTGAGTGGAATGAAATTTTAAATTTATATAAATACTTGTAGATAAGTGTTGATAGAAGCTTTATTCAGAATTCCACCAAAATAAAATGAATGTAAATGTCCATCAGTGTTGAAGGGATAAACCAACTGTGGTATATCCATATAATGGAATATAATTTAGCAATAAGAAAGAACTAGTAACACATGTCACAACATTGATGAATCTCAAAATGATTATACTGATTGAAAAGAGCCAGGTACCAAAGATTTTACATTGAATGATTCAAGCTAGAGAGACTGAGAGTAGACAGTGGTTGCCAAAGGTAAGTTTGAATGAAACCATAAATATAAAAGGGCAACTTGAGGGAGTTTTAAAGGGTGAAACTTCTGAATCTTTCATGGTCAGGCTGTACATGCTAAAACATGTACACCAAAAATCAGTTAATTTTACTCCAACTAACAAGAAAAAATGTTAAATGTAGAAAGTGGGCAAGATTAGCTAAAATGAATGGCAACTTGAGCTCTATGGCTAAATATACAGGAATATTACTATTGCCGAAATAATTGATTTGTACATAAAAATGATAGCCTATTTTGTTAAGTTTTGAAGTGAAAATTCTTGCAAACATATCTGTTCACAATGCTTCAAATAATCACTTTTGTAAAATCCTGTGGAGATGTGGAAGCACCCTCTAAATATGTTCATTACCCTGCATGTAACCGGTCAGCTGCCCCTTAAGGACCCCTAAGCTGTCTTCCTGGTAGTGATGTGCAGAACACACCCAGGGGCCCATTGCTTCCTTGTATTTGATTCTTTTAAGGAAGATGAAGCATCAGGTAGCCCTATCTTGTTCTGGCCGAGACATCAGCAGAAGAGGAAGTGCACATAAGCATGGGATCTCAGGTGTCAGGATGTCAGAGACGGTGCCAACCCCTAAACAGAATGGAGGGCTCCGCTGCGTCCATGTGAATGCATTGGGTGGCTGTGTTGGGTGGGGCACTTCCGCTTAGGTGAAATACAGCTGAGGGAAACCATATGTTTCAGCTTCCTGTAGGTAGCCGGCCATGGCTTCTGCTCTGATGGAAGATGTGTTAGGATGACTGGGAACGCCCAAAAGAAATGAACTGATTTAAGCCTGAAGGGGGGCCAGCTGGGTAGAGAGAAGGAATCCTGAAGTTCCTGGTGCTTAGAAAGTCTATGCAACAGGGTGGGCAGCCACAGGCACAGACAGCTTTAGCTTTTTTCATTTTTAATTTGAGGAGAAACTGGTTCCCAGCTTTTTAGGCAAGATTGTGCAATATTTCCTGAAATAGCTCTATTTTAAAAGGAGACACCAAGCAATCACACTGTCCCACATGGTTACATCATTGCTTCTAAAACAGTTCACAGATATTAGACCTGGAAAGAGAAAGTATGATTAATAAGCCAACAAAAATGCCTCTTTTCCTGTCCTGTCCACTATACTGCTAAGGAAAAATGAAGTGTTTAAAAGTTAAAATAAACTTTCCAAAGGGTTTTGGGGCAAATAAAATGTGCAAAGCCCATTTCAAGTTTTGTTTTTTCAGAGAATATCAAAGGTCTTTTCATATCTATGTTTGGAAACTGGTTGTGACAAATACTTTAGAAAACCAAGATGTGACGATGTGGATTTTGAGTAGGGTCAACTTGGGGATGGCCTGATTACAATTGTGATAGTAGGGACGAGGGGGGGTATTCTGCACCTGAAATTGCCACCTACTCTCTAAAATGAGTACAGAATCAGAAGAGGGATGGAATGGGCTGAGAAAGACAAACCATAGCCAAGTTGAAGGGACAAAGGCCAATTCTAGTGAGACAGGACTAAAGTGAGAATAATGAGGTGTGCTTGTGTGCACAATTATGAGAATTGCAGATTATATTTTGACAAATAAATTTGACTTCTGAAGAACACAGACAAAGAAGTTGATAAGGCAAATGGAAGTGAGGCCCACCAGGAGGGAATATTTAATCTGGATCAGTTATTTCATTGGCAAGGGGAAGAGACATAAATCTAAGACTGGAGTCTCAACAGCCAGGCATGGCTGGACCCCATGCCAGACTCATTAATCTTCTCCCAGGGATTGCTCAGACACATTCTCTTGTTGCTAATGTGTTTTAAAATATAGTTATTACAGGCATGTGTTTATGAAAAGATTTTAAAATTGATTTGTTTTTGCTTGTCTACATGTTGAAGCTGTCCAAAATGTTCATATCAGCTAGGAACATTAGGTCATCCCAGAATCCCATGGAAGAGTGACTAGTATCATAAGATATTGCAGGGCTCATAGAAGGAAGTTGGAAACTGCCATTCCAGAGCCAGCGCAGAGGATCCCTAGGCTCCTTGGGACAAAGACTCCTTCAGTCCTTAGACCCTGCACTTCTTAGTAAGAGAACTTTCTGTTGTGCATTTTAGATAGTAAGGAACATGGGATCGTGCAGTACAGCAGCGTTTCTTCTAGATGAAACCCTGGATGGAATTGTCTCCAAAAGCAGAGAGTTCCCAAATGGGAAGGGCCCAAACCACCATGACACAGGACCAGTTAGGATCCCAAACAAAGAAGCTCTAATCCCCGGGATGGCTAGTCCAAAGCATTTGTTAGGGAACTTGTTTAAAGTAGGCTGCCCTGGATCCTCCCAAAGCAGTGCACATGATCTTCCTAGGCAAGTCCTCAGCAAGGGGGTGAAGCGCACAGGAGAGGTGAAGGAAGTTAGTCTAGGGCCAACGCCACTTCCTTTCACCGTTTGAGGGAACAACCTAGATGATGTTACTGGGGTCTGAGAATGCTCAGGACCCCAGCTTGGGCTTCAGCCCCCTGGGAAAAACCTGTAGCTGGCAGGATCACAGAGCATTCAAGGCACTCCATGATTTGGGGTCAGTCAAAACACAGAAAGGGAGGTCGAGGCTCCAGAGAAACATGAGAAGCAGCATGATTATCCTAAAACCTGGGGGTAGACTTCTGCGCCACCTCATTTGGTTAAACCAGTAGGTTCAAGGGAGGCAGGGAATGTAGTCCAGTTCTTCACCCGGATACATCAAAATTCCAAAGTCCTGATCCTTTTAGGAAGAAGAGCAGAGTGAATAATGTGCAGGTGAAAAGCAGTGATTAATGTATGAGCCTGTTGTTCAGAGATGTCTCTAATATCTAATGTCTGTTTTATTAGGAATATAGCAATATTTTTATAACATGGAAAGACCATGTTATAGAACTTCTGTTATATAACTTTTTCCTCTCTTTATATTACACACTAATATCCTCCACAAAGTACACTGTATGGAATTCTTCTTCATCACATTGTTTCTGTTGTTTCCATATCAGGAATGTACGGTCCCTCTGTGGGGGAAGTTAGGTGGCTTCCAATCGTGTGATGAATACCCTTGTTAGTATGTCTTAGGATGATGCCTATCAAGTTACTGGGTCAAACTTACAGTCAAGTTTGAATCCTTTGATTGCTAAATGGCCCATTGGAAAGGTTATGTCAATTTATGTGTTCTTTTTCTAAGTATCTTCCTTGGAGCTAGGGGAATTGTTTTCTTCTTCTTTCTTTAAAAAATCTTTTTTTGAGCCCCTTCTGGGATTGTGAGGAGGTGCTAAGAAGATGCAGATAATTCACAGAAAGTGAGACCCATCTGTATATAGGACATAAACCAACTCAACTGTGAAATCACTAGACCTACTCCTGAAATAGTGTCAAAGCTTTGTGATATAAGCATGTTCAGCCAGCCCTCTGCCTGTGTGGGTTCCACATCAGCAGATTCAGCCATCCATGGATTTAACCACTATTTTTGTGGATTGAAAATGTTAGAAATGTTAGAAAAAATGTTAGAATGTTAGAAATGTTAGAAAATTGCTAGAAAATGTTAGAAAAAATTGCGCTGATCCGAACATATACAGACTTTTTCCTTGTCATTATTCCCTAAATAATCCATGATAATATAGTTATTAATAATATAATTATTAATAAATATAGTTATTACAGGCATATGTTTATGAAAAGATTTGAAATTGATTTGAAATTGAGCCCCACAACATCTTATGATACTAAACACCCTTCCATGGGATCTTGGGATGACCTAATGTTCCTAACTAATATGAACATTTTGGATAGTTTCAACATGTAGACAAGCAAAAACAAATCAATTTCAAAATCTTTGCATAAACACATGCCTGTAATAACTATATTTATTAATAACTATATTATTAATAATTATATTATCATGGATTATTTGGGGAATAATGACAAATCAATGATATTATCCATGATAATAACTGTTTGCATAGCATTCATATTGCATTAAGTATTATAAGTAATCTCAAGGTGATTGAAGGTGGATGAGAGGCTTGCTGTCGATTATTTGCAGATACTGTGTCACTTCATCAAAGAGATTTGGGCATTGGCAGGGCTACTGGACTCGTTCCCTCTTGGGTCCTGGGGTCAACTGTGGTTATTCCATCTCTGTGGGTGCATCCTGAGTTGGTGATGGAGCATCAGTCCTTCCTCAAAGGTCCCTACAGCCACCCTGATGATTTTGAGGAGTACTGAGAGAATGCCCTGTGTGTCCCACAAACAAGCTTCACCCTTCGCCTCTCTGTGAGTGAGTTCCCCCTGGCCCCTAAGCTGTGCTGTGTGTCCCCGGAGGTCCCTCCTGCTGGCCGAACTATGAGAACCTGAAGGCTGTGTAGGCCTGAGGCTGGGTGGGACAGAGGTCAACAGATCCAGAGGAGGGGCTTTGGTGTGTGTGGCTCTGGACAGAAGGTTCACTGCTCAGGGATGCTAGTGACCAGGTCTTCAAGCAGCTGTGGTCTAGAGCGTCTGGCTCCATCTGTAGTGTGTGGGCTTAGATCAGCACCAGAGGGCCCAGGACGAGCGGGAGCCATGTTCTCTCTCAAAGTTGTCCAATTCCTGCCTCAGTCCCTCCCTTGCCAAATTTCCACTGTCCCCTCCCATTTTCAAAACCCAACACAAAGAAGTCCATTTGGAGGACTCAGCAGGGTGTTGACTATACCTGGATTGAAGTGCTCTCCTGTGCCTCATTTGCCCACAGCTGGATTTATTTTATTTTTTCCACAAATTCCTTAGAAAGCCTTGGCAAGCATGTTGGCCCATGGATTTGCCTGGCAAAGCAGCAAAGTATGGAGGCCCTGCAAAGGTCAGGAGAGATTTTAAGTAAAGGAGGGAATGGTGAGGTGTGGTTCACTCTGGATGTTTAGTACATGCGAGGGATATTTGGAAGAGGGAGGGGAGCAGTGGGGAGGGATGGCAGCAACATGGGCAGGTAAAGAGGGGTGAATAAGAGCTAAGTACATGATATAAATGTATAAAGATGCCATAATGCAATTCATTACATTGTATGCTAATTAAAAAATAACATAGATGCCAGGGTGTCACAACTAGTCATACTAAGACAGAGGTGCAGTAGAATAGTTGGAAGATCCCCCTTCCTTTCTTCTTTCCTGCTTTCCTTCCTTCCTCTTGCCTGCCCTCTCTCTATCCCTCCTCTCTTCTTTCCTTCCTTTATTATTATTATTTTTTAGTTAGATCTATAATTTGACCGCCTACAGCCATAGCCCTGTGTTATCCAATCCCGTCAGATCTTGGAAGCTAAGCAGAGCCAGACCTGGTTAATACTTGGATGGGAGACCGCCTGGGAACACCAGGTGCTGTAGGCTTGGGAGATGGATCCAGCAACCCACTCCAAAAAATCAAACCACCATTGGAAACCCTATGAATAGCAGAGAAGCACTGACAATAGTGTTTTGCCTGTTGTACATAGGGTCCATATGTGTCGGATACCAACTCGACAGCACCTAACAATAACAACAATAATTTGACCAATTTACTTAACATCTCTGAGTCTTACTTTCCTTATGTTTAAGAGGAGGACGTAGTTTCACCCTGTACCATGACATTCTTGGGAGATTAAATGAGCAAAGATCTCTAAAAATGGGAACACAATGTTGGGCATCTAGAAATGTCGGCTGGTGTTAGGCATTACTTTTAGCTGACTTTTTTCTGGGCAAACACTGAGCCCAGGGATTTAGGGCCTTCTCTCTTCCCCTTCCATTCACCGTGCTGCACACCTTCTCGTTGTGGACCTTAAGAATTTCCTCTGAAAAGTTATTAAACCACCGCTTGTAGGTGCTCTGTGTCTTCCAGACACCCAGGGCGAGGTCTGTGCTCTGCCCACAATGTCACCACAGCCCTTCAAAGTCCCCCTCGTGGTAGGCAGGCTTGCCCTAGGGGTGCTGTCTTCAGGGGCATAATGGGGTCCCCTAGCAGTTCTGGATTTCAGTCTGCTGTCCTTGGGCTGTTGACACAGGTTTGTTTTTGTGTTGTTTCAGGAGAGACGCACTTCCTCCGACATCTATCCATCTTTATTGGCCTCTGTTGTTAGCTTAGCATCACCATTTCCCACAGCCGTCTTTTCAGGGAGCAGTGGGCGTGATTGCTTTGTGGAACCCCAGGGGCTGGGCTGTGGCAACCATGCCTCCACCTCACCCCTCACTTCTGCAGGAAGGGTGTGCGGCCAACCGCTACAATTGCAGTGCGATCCCCATGGTGAATGTGTGGGAAGTTCACGCCTCAGTGTGACAGTGCGTAGGGGGTGGAGCCTCGTAGGAGATGATTGGCCAATGGACTCATCCTGCTACAAAGGGGCTTTCTGGAGGAGGTGCTCCCTCTTCCTACCTTGTACCACGTGGGCACTCCACAAAAGAGAGCGCACTCGACATCTGCCTCCTTGAACTTGACTTCCCAGCCTCCAGAGCAGTAAGAAATAAATTCTTTTGTTACACATTACCCAATCTCTGACATTCAATTAAAGCAACAGAAAATTAAGACAGAACCCAAGTATCATCTGATTTTTATTTCTGAAAAAGTTGAGATTCCTGACTTTTAAGTGTTAACTATTTAAATTTGATTTTAAAAGTCACTCAGGGTAAAAGAGAAATTTCCTATATATCTGCAGGGCAGAAATGGATGGTGGGCCACCAGTTTTTATTTGGTCCCTGCAATCTAGTATGTGTCTATTTTTTGCAATCTGTAAAAATTAAACCATGTCAGTATTTGGAGACAGAACTTCATCGGCACACTCAGAAGCCTCTGCACTAAACCTGCGGGCAGAGTGGCGTCTCAAAACCATCTGAGGATACTTGGCTCTGCTGGCTCTTTTGCATTCCTGAGTTCAAAAAGGAGATGAGAGTCGTTCTCCCTGGAGTCATCTAAGCATTTGAATCTAACTGGAGCAAAAACTTACATAGCTGAGATTAAAAATCCTCATCTGGGGCCAGGACATAGCTCGGCGACAGAGCAGTGCTTGTCCTGTGGAGACCCTGGTCTCTTCCCCTGCACCACATCTCAAAACCTAAAAGGCAGCATCCTAAATAAGGCACTGCAAATTTTTAATCCATGGAAATTAAAAGTATCTTCACAAAGGGTTTGATTTAGCGACAGTACATGGAGATGGTTTGTATTATTTAGAATTCGGATTAAGTAGATAAAATAATGCACCCTCAAAGTTACATTGGGAGAAGGACCCGGCAACCCACTCCCAAAAATCAATCCCTCATTGACAACCCTATGAATAGCAGAGAATCACTGACAATAGTGTTTCTCCTGTTGCACATAGGGTTCCTATGAGTTGGATAGTGACTCAACGGCACCTAACAACAATGAAGACAACAAACTTATATGCATCCTAATTTCCAAAACCAGAGGAGAAATTATATTACATGGCAAAGTGGAACAATGGTTTTCGATAGAATTATGTCATTAATCACCTGACCTTGAGCTGGGGATAGGATACTGGAATATCCACATAGGGCTGTGTAACCCCAAGTATAATGGAAGTAAAAGGAGGGAGACAAAACAGTCTGGGTCATGGGACACTTCTGGCTTTGAAGATGAAAGAAGAGGCCATAAGCCAATGTGTCTGAGCAGTTTCCAACTGCT
>VMDO01033553.1:0-17838 GCA_007922755.1 Pedetes capensis
AACGGAAAAGAGGAAAACCCTCCACCAGATGGATTAACACAGTGTCTGCAACAATGGGCTTAAACATAAATAAGATGGTTTGCCTGGCACAGAATCGGCAAGTGTTTCGATCTGCTGTACATAGGGTCGCTATGAGTCGGACTCGACTCGACGGCACCTAACAACAACAAGTTATTAACAATCGGGGTGCTATAAGGCAGGTCTATATGCTTTCAGAGCGGACTGCTCAGAGTGGTTGGCATCCCCAACCACTCCTTGGGAGGAGCTCTCAAGGCTATGGGGAAAGTAACAGCAGACGGTAGCACTGACACCATGAAGCCTGGGTTCCCCTCAACCCCCTCAATGGCCCAGGGCTGCTTCTAGCTCTCCTGCCTTTGAGGAGAGGGTTCTGCAACTTTAAAAAGCTTGCAAAATATTACCCATGTTCCACACAATTAAGTCACATTATGTTTAATTTCAAATTGGTTACAATTTTATATGTATTTTACCATAATTAAAACAACACATATACAGATGGTGCCAAAAAATGTATATACATCCTGGGACAGAAATGTTCCATGTTGCTGTTTTAAGAGTGCATGGTAAGCTTCTTTATTTTATTAACACCATCTTTTGCGTGAACATTATACTACTCACTGTTACTGTTATTGAATTCAACTTTGAAAAGTACTATGTATCTAACATCTCTTAAAATGTGTATATATCTTTTGGCACCTAGTATTTATGTATTTTTATATATTTGGTTAAAAATACAACCTACAGTTTGTTACCATTTTGTAGAAAAATAACAAAGACACTCCCATGGTCCATGCTTAAGACAAATGACTGGCTAGAAAGGGAATTCTCAACCACCGCTACCTCTACAAGGGGGGATGACACATTATTTTCATTACTAGTTTTTGTCTTCAATTTGAAAATTTGACACACATATGTCATTGAACAAAAATGAAGTGAAATAATAAGTGAAAGAGAAAAAAGGAGGAAAAATACCTTAGGGAAGTTATTTTCCAGTTTTTATTGGTATGTTTTATTTTGTTAGCAGTACTTGAGGGTTGAACCCAGGGCCTCACACATACTTTGCAAGCATTCTACCATTGGGCTGAACCCCTGGCCCATTTTTCACTTTTTGAGACAGGGTCTCCCTGAGTTACACTGGCTGCCTCTGGCCTCAAAATCATGATCCTCCTGCCTTAGACTCCCAAGTCACTGGGATTACAGGCATATACCACTATGCCCAGCTATTTTTGTTTGTTTTAGGTTTATTTTTTGTTGTTTGCAGTGCTGGGGATAAAACCCAGAGCTTCACGTACGCTAGGCAAGAGCTCTACTACTGAACTATATCCTGAGCCCACTTTACTTTTCAACTGATACATAAATATGCAAAAGTTGTGCATAATAATGGGGTATATGTGGTATTTTGATACAAGTATACCTTATGTAATCAAGTTCAATATCTACTCAAACATTTATCATTTCTTTATGGCAACAACATTCAAAAATCCTTTCTTCTAACTTCTTAAAATATACAAAACCACTATCATAGTCAACCAATGCCAAGAATTTCCTTAATTTTTTCTACCACTGACACAGAATTTCTTATTTCTACCTAACTGCAACATAGTACCCATTGACCAACCTTTCCCTATTCCTCCCTCTCTCTCCTCTTAGCCTCCGGTAACCACCATTCTACACCACTTCTATAAGATCAACTTTTTAAATATTCCTTGTATGAGAGAGATTACATACACAGTGCTTTGATCTCCAGTTCCATCCATGTTGTCACAAATGACAGGATTTTATCCTTTTTTATTCTTTGGTACTTCAGGGTTGAACCCAGGACCTCACACATACTTTGCAAGTGTTCTACCACGGAGCTGCACCCCCAGCCCACCTTTTCACTTCTTATTTTGAGTCAGGGTCTACCTACATTATGCAGGCTACCTGTGGCCTTGAATGTACAATCCTCCTGCCTTCATCCTGTTTATTTTTCTTTTGGACTGAATAGTATTCTGTTGAATATATGTACCACATTTTCTTTTTCCACTCATCAGCTGGTGGACACTTAGGTTATTTGCAGTTCTTGGCTGTTGTGAGCAGTGCTACAATGAACACAGGAGTGCAGATGTCTCTTCAACATACTGATTTCATTTCCTTTGGATCTATGCCCAGGAGGGGAATTGCTCATTCTTATGGAAATTGTATTTTAATTTTTGGAGGAACCTGCATACATTTTCCATAATGGCATGCTAATTTGCATTCCCAACAATGGTGTGCAAGGGTTCCCTTTTCACCACATCCTCACCAACCCTTGTTATCTTTTGTCTTTTTAATAATGGCCATTCTTACTGAAATGAGGTGATATCTCATTGTAGTTTTGATTTGCATTTCTTTGATGATTAGTGATGTTGAACATTTGTTCATATACCTATTGGCCACTTCTATGTCTTTTGAGAAATGTCTCCTTAGGTTTCTTGCCCCCATCCCAGGCTTTTTTTTGCAGTATTAGGGGATTGGACCCAGGGCATTGCACATATTTTGCAAATGCTCTGTCATTGGGCTACATCCAAAACCTCTTCTTTATTCACCCTGAGACAGAGTCTACATTACTTGTAGGTTGTCTCTGGCCTTGAAATCATGATCCTCCTGCCTCCACCTCCAAAATTGCTGGGATTACAGGTATGTACCACCATACATGGCTTTTTTTTTTTTTTCTTTTTCTTTTGTTTTTTTGAGACAGGATTTCACTGTGTAGCCCAGGTTGGCCTGGAACTCGCTACGTAGATCAGGCTGGACTCGAATTTGCTTCAATCTACCTACCTCAGCCTCCTGAGTCCTGGGATTGCAAGCATGAACCCCCACACCTAGCTCTATTGCCCATTTTAAATCAGGTTATTTGTTTTTTTGGTGTTGAGGTTTTGGAGTTCCTTATGTTAGGTAGCTAGCTTAGGCATTTGCAGGCAATATGGAGGAAAAGGGGATTGAAAATGGCTCCTGCCCTTCTGCCATGATGAAGAAGCCATGTGTGTCTCTGAGGACATTGAAAGAACATTTTCAAATGGGTCCCACCCTACCCACGCCCTTGAGCCATTTATAAAACAAGGACCCTAAACCCAGGGCTGATGTCACACTGGGCATGCCCTAGTTTGAATAAAACTTAGAGGGAACATGCACCCACTCTCTTTTTCCATTCCTCTCTCTTGTCCTCTCTGCTCCTCTCTGTTCCTCTACTCTTCTTTCTCCAGTAACCACAGGCACTCCTCTCTCTTCTCTTGGGCCCACCACCGTCTGTCTATCCAAGGCACCTTTCCTTCTAAAGGCCTGCTTAACCCTTCTGTTCTTTCTGGCTTCTTTACCTTTTCTTGGGGGAACAAAGACACCCTTATTCCAAGTGACTCGGAGAACACAGGTTTTTCCAAGTTCCTTTGCAGAACTACCTAAGCTTCTTCAGATGCCTCAATTTTTCCCTGTAATTATTCCTTAAAGGTATACTATCTTTAATAAATCTTTACTCTCTAAAGTTATACTATCTTTAACAAATCTTTACTCTCTACCATAACTTACGTGCCAAGTTGTTGTTGTTAGGTGCCGTCGAGTCAATATCCAACTCAGCGACCCTACGTACAATAGGCAAAACAGTATTGTTACTGCTTCTCTGCTATTCATAGGGTTTTCAATGGCTGATTGTTTTTTGGGAGTGGGTTGCTGGGTCCTTCTCCCAATATGCATCAGGTATAAACTCTTTTATATGCTGAATACAGGGACCAAGGATTTTGAGGTTTTGTGGCTGCCCTCCCACTTCGGGAGCTGCCAGTAGCTCCCAGACCTGCCTTCCAGGTAACACTTACATACTGGTGTTCTGGATATTAATCTTTTGTCAGATGTAGGAAAGTTATTTAAATTATTGTCAATGGCAACATCCTTTTTAAAGCTCAAGTTATTACTAACAATAAGAGTCGCTTCAGCTTCTGGGAGTATTGTAAGGAGAAAACAGCTCAAATCATTGAAGAATAATCTTTCAATAAAGGGAGTAATAGTCACCTCTAACAGCTCTGGAAAGCTTTGTGATCCTCAAAACAGAATCAAAGAAAAAGGAAAGCCAGCAATCACAAAACAAGGACCAAACAGCCTGTGGCCAGTGTTTGGCTTTGTATTTATTATTCAAGGAGAAAATTCTAGATCTAATAAGGGCTATTTTTCCAGCTTCATGAGTCACAACCACCCATGCTCCCTCATTTCCTCTCCTTTGCAACATTGAAAATGAACATGAAAATTAACAGGAGCTGTAATAATAACTCCTGGGGGGTGGATTCTGCACAAGAGAAAGTCAAAGGAAGCATTCAGAATTCTGGGACTCTCCCATGGAGATGGGAAAGGATAAAAGCAATGCAAAATGAGAAGTGTGGGGGTGGTTTGTCAGGGAATTGTTAGGGTGGAGGATTTAAGCCACCAATTAAACATGATTCCAAAACTTCCAGCTATCTCTTCCTCTTCATCTCTCACCATTGTGACAGGTAACATATGACCGTAAGGAAACTAGTTCCCTGTGTGGGGCTTTGAGGCACACCTATTTTCAACTGATGTAGCCCTTTGGCAACTGGTCAGAATTCAGATGTGGCACTGACCCAGCTCAGTCTTCTCTGCCTGGCAAGAGTTCCTGGGGCAGCCCGTTTACAGAGAGTGAGAGAGCAGAGCCACAGAAAGACACAGAAACATATCCACCCACAGATGGAAGGGGCGCAGACATACAGATACAGATGCACACACAAAGCCTCACAAAAACACAAATAGGCACAAAGACAAATACCAAAATAGCCGTGTGGTGGTTGTTCGTAGGTGCTGTCAAGTCGTGTCTGACTCATAGTGACTCTCATGGGGTTTTTTAATGGCTGATTGTTTCAGGATTGTTTCGAGAGTGGATTGTTACGTCCTTCTCCCATTACTGCAGTGTTGAGGATAGAACCCATGTCCTCATAGAGTGTGGAGCAGCGCTCTACCAACTAAAGAGAGATGCCGCAGCCCCTGAGGTGGGCCAGGGCACAGGTAGTAACCTGAATAGTTGGGTTCCACTCCTCTTCCCACCTTTAGCTCTCTGAGCTGTCACTCATGCCAGGGCCCCTTTGTTCTAGATCACAGCCCACTCTTTGGAATTCTACCTCACTTTAAATTATTCAAACTGAGCAGAAAGGCTATTTTTATTGTCTGTAACTATAAAGTCACAGGTTTCTGTACATATCTGAGTCATCTGCATTCACTAGTCTTCTTTTACCTGCTGCTCTTACAAGGATGGCTCATACATCTGAACTCAGATGAAAATTTCATCCAACAATTCAGCCGTTCCCCCTCCCCCAATACACACATAACCCTGTAAGAATCATTTTCAGAAGAGCTAAATGACCCACCAGGGTCTGGACTGGCATGTCATCCCCAGCTGACAGCACTGGCATGTGAATGCCATGTGGCTCTGGGGAGCACTTTATATCCTGAGAACACCAGGCACCCAGTGCACCCTTTCATAGGAAATGGAATTAGCAAGCTGCTGCTCAGCATTTGCAAATGTTGCCTGACTTGAAAAGGCAGACTCCTGAGAAATCACTGACTACACTCTCACCAAGGTCAAATGGTCCTCATGGTTCAAAAACTCTCTCCATCAACTTAACTGGAGGGTCTTCTTTGATTGTCTTTTTTTGAAGTCTTGATCTTGACTTTATCTTTCTCCTCCCACTTGTTAGACAAACCAGTATATAAAAGACATACTACTCTGTAGTGTATGCTTTGGTTTTCCATCTTACTTGCAATGAACAATCATTTGTACAAAAATAAAAATAAACCTCTGCATATATCCTTTTGGTAATCTTCAGCAAAGCTAACTTGGTTAACTTATAAGAAATCTGAGGAAATTCTTCCTTATGCTACCTTTCTTCCTGAATGTGGGTGGTTTATTAAATTTGTTAATGGCAGAGCAATAAATCCTCACCTTTACATTTTAAAAGCTATACAGCAGTATCCTCTTACTTGAGGTTTCACTTCTGAGGTTTCAGTTACCAAAGACAACTGGGGTCCAAAAATGTTAGAAGGAGAATTCTAGAAATAAACAGTCCTTAAGTTTCAAAGTGTGCATCACTAGGAGTAGTATGGCAAAATCTTGCAGTGTCCCACTGCATCGTACTCCATCCTTCCCAGGACATGAATCATCTCTTTGTTCAGCATATCCACACTGTATATACTACCTGCCCTTTAGTCACTTAATGGCCATCTCAATTATTAGGCTGGATGTAAAGGTATCACAGAGCTTGTGTACAAATAACCCTTATTTTCCTTAATAGTGGCTCTATAGCATTAGATTGGTGAGGCTAGCAATTCTGATATGACAAAGATAAGCCATATAGTGCTTCCTTCAAGTGAAAAGGTAAAATTAGCAGATTTTTTGAGAGATACCACATTCACATAACTTCCATCATAGCACACTGTTATAATTGTTCTATTTTATTATTGTTGTTGTTAATCTCTTATTGTGTCTAATTTACAAGTTAAATGTTCTCATACATATATGTCGTTATTGTTGTTAAGTGTCGTCAAGTCGGTGTCCAACTCATAGCGACCCTATGTAAACAGGCGAAACACTATTGTCAGTGCTTCTCTGCTATTCACAGGGTTTTCAATGGCAGATTGATTTTTGAGAGTGGGTTGCCAGATCCTTCTCCCAAGTCTATAGCACCTGGTATTCCCAGGCGGTCTCCCATCCAAGTACTAACCAGGGCCGACCCTGCTTAGCTTCTGAGATCTGATGAGATCAGAAGCCACAGTGCTACCACTGCAGGCCTTATGTGTATATATAGAGGTAAAACATAATATATATATATAGGGTTTGGTACTACCTGCAGTTTCAGGCATCCATTGAGGGTCTTAGAACACATCCCCTGCAGATGAAGGGGAGCTACTATATTCTCAAATTATAAAGAAATCCAAAAAGGCATAACTCCCAAAATTGCAGGGGTAATCCTACTTTACCCCTAAATCTGGCCAGACCTGCTACAAGACCACCTGTGTGCTGGTCCATCAAGCCTCCTGAAGGGAGTGAGTGGTAGGTAAAGCTACAACTCAACAGTGGTTCCCCCTATTCCCTGCCCTGACAGCCTTTCCGTCTAGTAGTGTCACACAGAATTTTCACAAAGACTTTGTCACCGGTCCCCAGAACAGAGTCTGTGGAAATTCCATCTGTCACCTGACATTAGGGGATTTTATCAGACTTGAGGGCAGAAGTCGTCCAACTACTCGAGACAAATCTCTCATAAGTCTTGATGAGTACAGTACAAATATTTTTCAGTCAGTGCTCAACCACACCCCCACCATTCCCATAAGCCTCATGGAGGAAAAATGCCACACCACTGTTCACAGCTCCAAAATAGACTAGGAAAGCTGATGACATCACAGAATTTGAGAAATTTCTTTCCTGTTCACGTGGCTTCTAAATGAATCTAAATATTGGGTAGGCTTGGTTTTCTTCCAATTGCGTTATTTAGCCCATAAACCTTTTCTAGAAAGTTTTATCTCACATTTTCATCTATTGATTTAAGCATCATGCCTCATTCAATGTTTCTCATGAAATATTAGCACTATATCTTAACTTGACATGTCTGCTTCTTCTAAATCATTCATTACCAGAGAGAATTTAGTGCAAACATTAACTCTAAATGGAAGAATTAGCTATATTAGGCCAGTGTCTACTCCAGTCCGTTAATAAACCACACAGCAAATTAGTGCTTCATCTATTCATAAACCCTAGGCCCTGGGTGTCGCCATTCAGCATCACAGACACTACTGCTCCTCTGTTCTATGTCTATTCATCTTTTTCAGACACTCACTCTCATTCATGCTTCTTAATGACCCAAAGGCACTAAAGATCTGGCTTAAATGGCCTTAAGGAAAATTACCTTTTCCATTACAGCTAGGAAAGTATCTCAACAGCTGTGTTTTCACTGAAACAGCCATAATATCGGAAGATTTGCAAGCTACTTCACATTTATTATCCCCCATTGATATTTAATAATTCCCCTCACAAGTGCTGCAGCCTAATTTACCCCTTAGAAACTGGCAAGAATAAGTGGTGTCCTTAGCCCACAGTATCCACAGGGAGAGCCACTGGTACTTAGCACAAATGTGACTAGCCCAAAGGATGATAGAACAGTCCAAGAATTCATTTCCCCCAAAAAGGATTTAGCTGTTTCAGTTAGCTTACAGGAAATAAAGACCTCAGAAGATACTTTCTTCAAAATGATCTAAAGCCAGGGCTCTCAAAATAACATATAAACATCCACACATATAAGCTGCAATGCTCCTGTGGTGTTGGAGGGAATTTGATCTGAAATGTTTTAAGACTTGGGCTTGTAGGTTCTTGCTCAAGTGGCTTAACAGAATTTGTTGGGGAAGGAATGAAAGAAGGGAGGAATACTGCCTCGGGGATGCAACTCTGTGGAGCAAATTCCTCAAACAATGGGGGTTGATAAGGGGATAAGGTATCCACTAGGCAGTGCTGTCCCTGGGCAAAGGACAACAGAATTAAGTCTAAATATAGCTTGACAGCCCAGTTCTTTAAGCCACTTCCTTTCATAACTTTTCACAGGCATCAGCACCATCCTGCATATTTTAATGTCTCTTTGATCTGTACCAAACCACGTGCCACCAAAATCTCTACTGAAACAACACCCAGCCACCACCAAGACTGGAAAGACCCACTGAGAAATCACAGAGCAAGGCAAAGTTGGCACAAGATTCTCTCCATCCCTCCTAGCCCTTTTCAGCTACCATCAGTTGTCCTTAAGTCTTTAAGGGTAAAAACAGAAGGTTAAATCCTCAAAAACACAATTTGAAGGACCACAGCCCACTCCCCACTTCACTATGGACTGTAGATTCCACCAGTAATTGGCTGGGGCTGTGTGCTACAGAGCCAGGTGGGAGGGTCAGGGACACAGCCTGCAGCCACTGGGACCCTTCTGGGAGAGCTGTCCCACCCTAACCAGAGAAGAAGACAGAAAGTTAACAGAAAACCAGGGCTGCATGGTTATAATGTTCAGCCAAAATACAAGGGTGTTCAGCAGGCCAAGTCCCTTAAGTGCCCCTGCCGGCTTTCTGGAGTGGCCTTAGGTCCCTGAGGCCCTAGGGCTCAGTTCTCCCCAAGCCCAATAGTTTCCTAAAAGACTCAGTAACTCATCCCCACTCCTAGAAGTTCAATGAGAGAGTCCTTCAAGCCTTCAATGGATACTTGAAATCATGGGTAGTACCCAATCCTCTACACAGTTTTTTCCAAAATACACAGTTACGATAAGGTTTAATTTCTAAATTAGGCTCAGTAAGAGATTACCAGCCATAACTAATAATAAAATAGCACCATTATAACAATAGACTGTAGTAAAAGTGTTTGGTGTTTGGGAACCATTATTAAGTAATATAAGTGTTGTTTGAACACAAATACTGTGATAGCATGACAGTCAATCTGATAATCGATACTAAGTGACTAATGGGCAGGTAGCAGTGTGGATGAGCTGGACAAAGGGATGATTCACATCCCAGGCAAGATGGAGCAGGATGGAGTGGGATGGTGAGAGATTTCATCATGCTCCTCAGAATGGTATGCAATTTAAAACTTATGAATTGTTTCTTTCTGGAATTTTCCATTTAGTATTTTCAGAGCATGGTTGGCCATAGATAAATGAAATCATAGATGTGGAGTGCTACTTTCATTTGAATGAGCTGCTGTTCCTTCTACTCTGGGGAGCCTATCCAAAGCCTCCTTCAGAGATGCAGCAAGCAGCGACAGAAAGAGTTCAACCCCGCCCCCCACTCCAGACAACACTGAGCCTAGAGGTCTGGACAGGAACTCTGGCTCCAACAGTCCTCCAGTGCCCTGCTTCACCTACTTGGAAGCAACTGAAGGGCAAGAGCAGCAATGAGGGGCAACCTAGAGCAGTTCTCAAACTGGGATTCCAATGCAGCAGCAGCGGAGGAGAAACTATTAGAAAGGCAGATTCTCTGGCCCCATCCCAAACCTACTGAGCCAGAAGCCATAGGCTGGGGCACAGCAGGCTGCATTAATAAGCCTTCTTGGTTCTGGTACACACTGTGTTGTGAGGAATCACTGTCCTGAAAAAAGGTTGTCCACACACATGAGGTTACAGGAGGTCCCAAGACCCCAGAAAGCAGCTTGCTAGTTCTGAACCCTTGAGGATGAGCACTAAAATGGAGGCAAAGATTCTTTCATAACCTCCTTCTCCCTACTCTCTGCCTTCCCAGATTCTACAGCAGTGGGAAGCTCAGAGAACACAGTGGTACAGAAAATGAAACAGGAAAATTCAGGCTGACCCCCTTGGATACACTCAATTCCTCCTCAACCCAAGGAGCCTGGCAATGGGGCAGATGTGAAGAGGGTGCATAAGTACCCATCTCCCCACGTTTCCCAAGGACTTTGGGACTGGGGAGACTGGTAACTATTTAAGAGACTATAATTCTTATGAAAAGTAGGAACGCTGAATAGAAAGCCCAGTCAGTGTGGTCTGAAGAAGGTACCATCACTCCCGTGACTGTAACTTCCCCCAAAAGAGCAGTAGTGAGCTACAGACTGCTTAAGTAGCAGGGCCTTCCAAGAGTGATATGGAAGGCTGTTTGCAAGGGCAGAACTGAGGAATGGAAGTTTAGTAAGGACAGAATTAGAATACAAGAGAAAGTTGTTAAAAGACACATCCAGCTTTTTGCCCCTTTCTACCACCTTTTGCCTGCAGTGGTAGTCCAGTAGCATCTGATCCCGTCAGATCTTGGAAGCTAAGCAGGGTTGGGCCTGGTTAGTGCTTGGATGGGAGACCGCCTGGGAACACCAGGTGCTGTAGGCTTGGGAGAAGGACCCAGAAACCCACTCCTAAAAAACAGTCAGCCATTGAAAACCCTATAAACAGCAGAGAGTCACTGACAATAGTGTTTCACCTGTTATATATAGGGTTACTATGAGTCAGATACCGACTCTACAGCACCTGACAACAACAACAAACCACCTTTCAGTGCTGCTTGCATGGTGGCGTACATGTGTACTCCCAGCTGCTCAGGAGGCTGAGACAGGGGTACACCTGGAGCCCAGGAGTTTGAAGCCAGCCTGGGCAACAAACAAACAACAAACCTGTACTTCCCTTTCTGGTGTCATTTTTATTCATCCATCCATTCATTACCCTCAACAATAAAAACCAATAATCAAAAAGATAAGAATTAGCCACAAGGTCTAACATTGCATGTTGTGAGCTGAGACTTCCAATTATACACTCAGCTTTAGGTGCAGTTCCCAGGAAAATAATGCTTTAAACAACAAGGTACACTGATCAGCAATTATCTGCACTTTCTATATTTTAGAAGTATGTCTATAATTATTGCTTTAGAATTCCTAGAAGTGGAATTACTGGCACAGTAGATATCAAACTGTGCACAAATATTTATTACAAAGATGATCATATTTTTATTTTCAAGGGCAAAAAAAGATGGGAAACCCAATGACTGCCATGAAGGAGCAGACTATATTGATTGTGGTATATTCTTAACATGGGATTTAAATTTTTCTCAGAAGAGAGTTAATGATTTGGGGGAAATGCTCATAGTATATTAAGTGGACAAAGGATCAATATAGTGGATACAATGTATCAGTGAGTCCATGAGTCTAATATGCTTAAGATTCCCCTGGGAATCTTGTTAAAATGCAGATTCTGATTCAGTAGGTCTAGGGCATAGTTGGAGATCCTTTATTTCTAACAGGCTGTAGGTGATGGGATTATATTTCTCTGTATTTTATAATAAGAAAGGTATTTTTAAGTTCTAAATAAAACTTTATATGAAATATCTAGAAAGGACAGCTCTTTAGAGATGGAGTATAGGTAATTGAGGATAGGAATGACAATTAACTATAAATGGACATGAAGGATCTTATCAGGGTGATAAAAAATGTTTTAAAGCACTTTATGGTAATGGCTGCATAACTGGGTAAAATTACTAAAAATTATTGAACTATATACTTGAAATGAGTGAATTATATGATACATAAAATATGCCTTAAGTCACTTTTTGAAGTACTTTTTAATGACCAGGCAGATTTTTTTAAATGATCACATAGCACTTCTAAAAAAATGAAAGAATTTTAACACAATAATTTGGGGGTAAGGAGAATGAGGAGTTAGTGCTTAATGGGTATATAGCTTCAGTTTGGGAAGATGAAAAAGTTTTAGAGAAGGCTGGTGATGATAGATGTAGAACAATATGAATATACAACAACTAAATACAAGCACTAGCTGTCTTAAAGTGCGACTAATGAAAGACTTCTTTCCTTCTGCTTCCTTTTCAAGGCCTAACCCAATCTTACATTGTCACAGTAGCAAGTTGACTGGAGAACCCCAAAATAGATATAGCAACATCCAAATTCCCAGAACCTATGAATGGGACCTTATTTGGAGAAAGGGTCTTTGTAGATACAGTCAAGTTAAAGATCTTGAGATGAAGACAGCATTCTGAATTTTCTGGGTGGTCCCTAAATCCAACAACAAGTGTCTTCATGTGAGACACAGAGGGGAGAAGATAGACATAAGAGAAGGTGATGTGAAGATGAAGGTAGAGTTGGAGAGACATGGCCACAAGCCAGGAAAGCCAAGGAAAGCCAGGAGCCAGAAGAAGCCGGGAGAGGTAAGGAACAGTTTCTCCCCTAGCACTGTTAGAAGCACCTCGGTTTTGGACTTCTGGCCAAAAGTAGAGAGCTCATCAGGCCTGGTGACACATATCTGTGGTCCCAGCTACTCAGGATGCTAAAGCAAGAGGATGGCTTGAGCCCAGGAGTTCAAGGCCAACCTGAGCAACACAGGGAGAACCCATCGCAAAAACACCCAAAACAAACAGAGAGGCAGTGGGATGTTTTTCAAAACGGGATCCTTCTGGAAACACCTACAGACTTTTTGAGGAGTATCAAAGAATTAAAGGAGCATCTGCAAGAATGCTTCTTCACAGCACAGCTGCTTTTTGCCATTGTTTTGTCATCATTCTAACAGGTCACAATGTCCAGGGAGACTCGTTCCCACATAAGGCTCTCTCAGACAGATCTCAGCTCTCTTTTTAATTGTGCTCAACACTGCAACATGCTGGTTAGTAGCAGCCTCCAACAGTTGGGGAGGAATTTCTCCAGTTCAAAAAACACCCTGGAGGCAACTCACAACGCTTTTCCTCTCTGCAAACCCCACATTTAAAGGACTTTTTTCTTTGAAAAGCATTTAATGAGACTGCAGAGTAACAGAGCTTAGAATTGTGAACTATTCTCTGAAAATGGGGAATAAAATCATGTCTATTCATATCCATTAACTAATTTTAGAAAACAAATGAGGGGCAAAACCTTACACACTTCAAACAAAAGAATACTCACCTAATTTTATAAATTTACTTCTAAGGCTTGACATTTATAGCTGAAATAAACTGTATCCATAGCTTTAACTTTCTATTCCAAGTACATCATGCAATGAATTCACTGTTTCCAATTTTCCAAGGGTTATTTCCAAGACATTAGGGAACTCAATTTCCAAAAGAAGTTTGTTGGCATTCAAAGACCAAAAGAATTATTAAATCCTTCTCCTGGAAAATCCAGGCCACTGTGTTCCCCCAAATGGGCTTAAAATGAACCCATATCAATTATTTGACGACCATCTGGCTGCTAACAAGAGACTTTCAGAAAGCAGGCTTAAAATAAAAATGCACAAACTGGCAAAGTTCAGGAAATCAACAAGATTCAATACTCAGATCACACCTCCCTGCACACTTTCTTAGCAGTATTTTTATCTCAAATTCCAGAATCTTCCTTTTTCTCAGTTGCTTGTTGCTTTGACTTCCTGTTGGGGTAAGATTATCACAAAGATTTCCTATGAGATTCTTTATGAAGATGACAACATCTAGAGGAGGCTTGTTTTCTATCCATGTGTATCTAGGAAATGTGATACACACTTAAGCTAAGCTTAAAATAACTTTTTAGATAGTAGCTTTTCTGTTATTCAGAGAATGTTACCAGTACACAATGAGGAAGTCCAAAATCCAAAATGTGGTTTTAAGAAATACTGTACTCTGAGATAGTTCTACTTGTGGGTGACCACCTCTGTGGTATAATTGGTGGGGCACTGAAAAAAAACTGTCTATCCAAAAATCTCTACTCTCCAGTCTGAAATATTCATTATCGTGTTTAATAATGGACTCCAACAATACTGGAACCAAAGGGGGCCTTATAATTCATCTGGTTCAACTCTTTGATTATACAGATACAATTATATGCCTTGCCCAGAGTAACAGTGCTCTTATAACAAATATTTCCTGAATATCGACCCAGAACCCAGCACAGTACCAAGCACTGGGCAAAGAAAGACAGTACCCTACCCCCTGCCCCAGCCTCTCTAAACTCAATCTACTCCAGTGAGAGTCAACACTCAATGTAAGACCTCTGAGAGAAAAAGGTATTTTTAGTCACAAGTCCGTGAAAACGGAAGTTTGCTGGTCTCTGCAACGCAAAGTATTTGGTGTAAAATTTCTCAAACTACTCAGAATTATTCTCTTAACTGGATCACAGCACAATAATGCATTCTGATGTGCTTTGTCATAGAATTATTATGAACTTTATAAAACCCTAAATTCTGGAGCCAGGCGTGGTGGCACACACCTGTAATCCCAGCAACTGAGGAGGTGGAGGCAGGAAGATCAGAAGTTTGAGACCAGAGGCAGTCTATGTAATTTAGCGAGACCCTATCTCAAAAAAAGAAAAGTAAAAACCCCAAATTTTAAGAGGGAGCAAAAAGTAAACATGGCCCAAGTATCCATCAACTAATGAATGGATAAACAAGATTTGGTCTATTCATACAATAAAATATTATTCAGCCTTAAAAAGGAAGGAAATCCTGTCACCTGCTACAACACAGATGAACATGGAGGACATTAAGCTAAATAAAATAAGCCAGTCACCCAAAGACAAATACTATATGATTCCACTTATATGAGATGCCTAGAGTAGTCAAATTCACAGAGACAGAAAGTGGAATGATAGTTGCCAAGGGCCAGGGTGGGAGGGACAGGGAATTGCCTAATGGGTACACAGATTCAGTTTTGTAAAATGAAAAAGTTCTGGAGATTGGAGGTACAACAATGTGAATGTACTTAACACCATTGAAGTATATGCATAAAATGGTTAAGATGGTAATGTTTATGTTATATGTATTTTACCACAATTTTTAAATTTTAAGTAAACTCAAGCAGGCTTAATGAAACAAGCCAAATTCCATTAAAGAAAGTTTTTACAATGTGAAGCATACAGTCTGTCTATATATCTGAGACCATGGTAGGACTCAGGAGGTCAGAGTAGTACTGCATATTCTTGAATCTAATCTGCAATCAGGTTTGGAGATTCCTTAAATGGAAAAAAAGTTCACAATTCTGACCTGTTCCTTTCCTTCAACCACTCCTTGTCTATGTTGTTGTTGTTAGGTGCCATTGACTCGGCATCCAACTCATAGCGACCCTATGTACAACAGGTGAAACACTATTGTCAGTGCTTCTCTGCTGTTCATAGGTTTTTCAATAGCTGATTGTTTTTTGGGAGGGGGTTGACGGGTCCGTCTCCCAAGCCTGCAGTATCTGGTGTTCCCAGGAGGTCTCCCACCCAAGTACTAACCAGGCCCGACCCTGCTTAGCTTCCAAGATCTGATAGGATTGGATGCCACAGGGCTATGGCTGAAGGCTCCATGTCTATAGGGTGATTGAATAAAAATGATAGTGAAATGATGGAGAGTACTGATAGCATTTCAGTTATGAGAAATGATGGAGAGTGTGATGAATAGTAGGTAAATTATAATAATGATAATAATACATAAAATAAAAATTATTGCATTGTATCATTTTTATGGCATGTCCAGTAGTTCTATAATTTTCCCAAAACCCAGCTTTCAACCACCTGCTCTCTAGAACTGTTGCAAAGGTGTGGATTAGATTCAAGAATATATGGCAATTCTAAATGTAGGCTGTGTGTCCTTTATCCAAAATGCTTGGATGAGAACTATTTCAGATGTGGGGGTTTGGGGCCCACTACTACTGTCATCCCACACACGTCTGTCAGTTTGCCGCACTGTGGGGGCTTGCGTGTTGCGATGAGGCTGAGAGCTCTGCCACTGTAACCTCAGACATGAGCAGGGTTACCCATGGTGGACAGGTTTTCAGCTGAGCTTCCAGACTAAGACAGACTAGGGAGTAGGACCTGGCGAGCCACTCACAAAACAACTAGCCATTGAAAACCCTATGGATACCAAAGAGACACTGTCAGATATAGTGCCAGAAAATGAGGCCCCCAGGTTGAAGGCACTCAAAAGACTACTAGGGAAGAGTTGCCTCCTCCAAGTAGAGTCTGCCATGATGACGGAAATGGAGTAAAGCCCCAGGGTGCTTAACTTGCTGATGTGGCACGTCTCAAAATGAGGAGAAACAACTGTAAACATCCATTAATAATTGGAACATGGAATATATGTAGTATGAACCTAGGCAAATTAGAAATCATTAAAAGAGAAATGGAGCGCATAAACATTGACATTCTAGGCATCAGTGAGCTAAAATGGACCGGCATGGGCCACTTTGAGTTAGATAATCATAGGTTCACTATGCTGGGAATGATAAACTAAAGAGAAATGGGGCTGCATTCATCATCAAAAAAGACATTTCAAGATCTATCATGAAATACAATGTTGTCAGTGATAGAATAATATCCACACGCCTACAAGGAAGGCCAGTTAATATGACTATTATTCAAATTTATGCACCCACCACCAAGGCCACAAATGAAGAAAGGGAAGACTTCTATCAGCTTCTGCAATCTGAAATAGATCAAACATGCAATCAAGACATACTTATAATCACTGGTGACTGGAATGCAAAGGTTGGAAACAAAGAAGAAGGTTCAGTAGTTGAAAAATATGGTCTTGGTGACAGAAACGAAGCTGGAGATTGCATGATAGAATTTTGTCAGACCAATGACCTCTTCATTGCAAATACATTTTTTCAACATCATAAACGGGGACTATACACATGGACTTCACCAGATGGAACATACAAGAATCAAATTGACTACATATGTGGAAAGAGACGATGGAAAAGCTCTGTACAAAATGTCAAAACAAGACCAGGTGCTGACTGTGGATCAGACCATCAACTTCTCATATGCAAGTTCAAACTGAAGCTGAAGAAAATGAGAACAAGTATATGAGAGCCACGGTATGACCTTGAGTATATCCCACCTGAGTTCAGAGACCACCTCAAAAATAGTTTTAATGCATTAGACACAAATGATAGGAGACCAGAAGAGTTGTGGCATGACATAAAAGATATCATTCAAGAAGGAAGCAAAAAGTTCTTAAAAAGACAAGAAAAAAAGAAAAGACCAAATTACATGTCAAAAGAGACACTGGATCTTGCCCTCGAACATCAAGCAGCTAAAGCAAAAGGAAGACATGAGGAAGTTAAGGAACTAAAAAGAAGATTTCAGAAGGCAGCTCCAGAAGACAAAACCAAATATTATAATGACATGTGCAAGGAGCTGGAGGCAGAAAACCAAAAGGGAAGAACACGCTCAGTGTTTCTCAAGCTTAAGGAAGTGAAGAAAAAATTCAAGCCTCGAGTGGCAGTAGTGAAAGATTCTACAGGGAAAATATTAAATGATGCAGGAAACATCAAAAGAAGATGGGAAGAATACACAGAGTCATTATACAAGAAAGAATTGGTAGATGACCAACCATTCCAAGAGGTTGCATATGAAGA
>VMDO01033554.1:0-17838 GCA_007922755.1 Pedetes capensis
ACTTATTTTCTGAAAATTCTAGTCCATTTTAGTCATTGCTTTTGTGCATGTATGTTTGCTAAATATTTTGCTACCAGTTTAAACACATGGTTTATTCCAATTATATGATGAATTTTCTAATATTATAACAAAAACCTTAATGTTGGAATACACAAAACTTGCTAATAGAATACTTTCTTATTATGATAAGCTTACATATTATTTATTAGCATTTTATTTCTTAATGTAGCACCTTTCTTAATATGTGTGTGTGTGTGTTACCACCAGGTTTTTATATCATGGCTATACAAATGATGAAAGTTGAAGTATCTCATGTTTTCCTGTTTCCTGTTTCTGTCTATACCCTTGACTGTAAGCTCTGTGAGAATGGGGATCATCATCCAACTCTTAGTGCCTTTCAGCCTAGCAGCACCTCATGGGTAACACTACAGGAATGAATTTACTAAGTTTATACTTTACCTGTTATCTAACATATTTAAAACATTCATGGTTTAAATTGTTCTGAGTTAAGAATCTAATGAAAAGTGGGACACAGTGGTGCATGCCTGTAATCCCAGTGATTAGGGAGGGAGAGGCAGGGAAATTGCAAATTTGAGACCAGAAGCAGTCAGTGTAATTTAGAGAGACTATGTCTCAAAAAGTAAAAAAAAAAATGGACTGGGGATGCAGCTCAGTGGTACAGCATTTGCAAAGCATGCAGATGCAAGGCCCTGGGTTCAGCACCCAGTACTGGGGGGAAAAAAAAGTAGAAATCTAGTGAAGGTAAGAATTTGATGATGATAAAATTCTTCATGAATTTTCAGATTTTATTTGATAATTTGATTATTTTTCCCAGAGTATTATTTAATTCAAATTTGAAAATGTATTAGTATGGGTTTATAAATAGTATTAGCATATGCATGTAGAAATATATACCTACCTAGTTTCTAAAATTTGCCCGTATTCACTATAGCTTGTATTATTCAAAAAGAATATTTTAATTCCTACTATTCTTCTTTTATACTATTCTTCTTTTATATCATAACTGACATGTTTTTGTTCTCACAAGTGAATGAAAACAGTCATATTTTCCAATCATCAAATAAATTAATCTTGTTCTACCTCCCTAATAGCTTCTGCTGTTAGAATCTTCTTGCAAAACAAAAACAAAAACAAAAACACACTAAAGAGTGCTATTTTGCGATCAGTCTAATGAATTTTACTGGATTGGGCCTGGATCTCCTGGTTTCACTACCTGATCAGCTGTGTGAATGAGGAGATAGGAATGAATTTCAGATAATTGGAGACAATCATGAAAACTATAGCTCAGAGAGTGTACACTCTTCTCATGCCTGTTCTTGCTTTCATTTCCCTGTGACTGACTTTTTTCTAGGGTGCAGTTTGTTATTTCCAGTCCAATTCTTTTGTGACTTCCATTGCTCATTGGATTTGTAGTCTTGGTTGTAGCAATCTAGGGCAATAGAAAATGTCTTTGAGTTGCTTAGAACACTCATTAAAATAATGACTTTTTCTCTTGTACTCCATGATGGCACCATGTCTCTGAGGTAGGAATATGCATTAAGATTTGATGGACATAAATTATTTTCTCTTTCCTGAGCAATTCCACTTAATGGCTCCCTCTAACCTTTAGTTACTAGAAATTCCTTCTGAGGTCAGGCTATACCTGACCATTCATCCTGATTTTCACTGCTTTGGTAGTTTTTTCTTTTTTGGTTATAATATTTTTCCATGGAAGAGGTAGAGAAGAAAAGTGACTTCCTAACTAGCCAATATTTAAACCTGCACCTCCTCAAGGAAATTGTTAAGTGAAGAAAATTTTCTTAGTGAACTGTAAGCAGTCCTATTATATATGTACATATATAATTGTATACATATACGTGCATGCATATATAAACAAAATATATGTGTTTTATATATACCTTTTTTTCTCATTTTTCAGTGATGATAAATCAAGATGGGAAAAATTTATGATCTTTAATATAAAGCCATTTTGGGATAGAGAATAGATATTTGGCTATAAAACTAATGCAATATATTGCTAAAATTATTTAAAATATAAATTCTAGCATTTTAGTCAACTACCTATGTTTGTCACTTTATTTCTCCTGCTTTTAAATAAAAGTTTATGAGACAGAAATTGGTGAAGGAAAAATGGATTTATTTACAATTTGACAAAACTGAGAAGAGAAAGCAGTTCTGAAAATTCTCACTTTTCTATGGTAATCCTCCATCTTTTATAGGAAACCTGAAGCTGAAAGGAAAGCTAGGAAATAGGTAGACATAGCTATGAGCTAGATTATCTCAAACTGCTGAAGACCTCTCCTGCTTGTGCTGGAGCTCTTCCAGTGCTGAGGCTCCAGGATGTGAGACAAAGTTATTTTACTGTTTAAAGTCCTTCTGGGAGGGAGGCCCCTCTCCTGCTGTAGACACTTCAGGCTCTTACCATGGGATCTGCTGCTGAATTTTCATTCCTCAAGGGTCTGTTTCTATTATTACAATGTTGTTATATTTATATAATTATAGCATAATATAACCTGAATTATATTTATGATCCCCTAAATTTTTAGTGATCCCCAAATTATAGAGCAAATCTAATTTAGGAATATGTGGATATTATAAGTAATTTTATTAAATGCAATTTCTACAAGGCATTAGAAACATTTTCTTAGACAGATGCCAAGGCCATATAACCTGGGTATAATAAAGTCCTTTTTTTCATTCAAACTTGGGAGTTTTGAACCTATATTCTCTCTATGATAGACCTAGGGTATTGTGATATTTATCCTAATCATCATTTGCTGTTTCTGTCTTCTTTCTCCTCATCTACCTTTCTCCTAGCATTTTGACCCTTTTCCTGAATAAATAGGAAACTGATCCATGCTTACCAGAGTACTATCATTCCCTGTGCAGAATGGATTGACTTGAGGATGATCAAAAGACTTGAGGAGTACTATCAGATATCACACTGGGGATTTTCTAAAGTAGTAAGGAATACCAACTATTTTCACCACCATAGTAGGTGAACTAAGAAGATGTTCATGTAACTAGTATGTTAAGTAAGCACTCTGCATGGATTTTCCTTTTACCATTCCTTTAAACCTTAATCAAGGGTGATATTCCCTTTCCTCTTGATTAAGAACTCAAGAAGGTCCATGACTTCAAGGGCTTTTGGTTTCCAAAATTTATTAAATATACATTTGTAAACATAAAAGATTTAGGATGAAAAATGTTCCTTTTAGAACTGTAATGATTTAACATTTGCAAACATAAACAGATGGCGTAAAAATCCATACCACTTAAATTGTTAATGATGTAAAATTATACTTATGGAACAAAATATTGCTGTAAGTTTAGAGCTTCTCATCTGTTTTGGGCAAGTGAGAACCTTGTACATTGAAAGTCATGAGACCCACATGGCCAAAGCAGTAATATAGAACTAAAGACCTTTTAGAACACATAATTTAAAAATATATTGCTTCAGAAGTCACCCAAATAAAAAGGAAACACAATTTTGCAGTTCAAAGTGAGGTATAATACATTCCCTAGTTCAAAGTGAAAGATACTTTATATTAGTATTTTAAATAAAAAACTAAGAGTGAAACATCACACACAGCTAAATCTCACCTCATTTAGGTAAGTATTCTCAAATGCACTTTAAAAAAATCCCAGTGTAAGTTGCTTTCCTTTGTCTAGATCTTGATAGTTTAGACACTTGAAACACATGGCACTTTTGGTTCTAAAAGGTACTTTGATCACAACCGAAGAAAATCAAACTTGGCAAGAAACATATGTTCAGAGGCAAATGTGCAATGAGGATGCAGGACACAAGCCCCTGTGCTTCCTGCGTCCTTATGTGAGTGCCCCCTCTCATTTCCCTCAGTTACAGTGTGATTGCTGATTTTGTTTCTTAAGCTATAAAGCAACTGCAGTGTCATCTTGCATCATTAGTAGTATAATGGCAGGTATTAGTCTGTGATTTTTCTGACCATCCTAGAAAATAGGCAATGCTATATTATATTCAGCATATCCTGAAACGAGCCTCATGTGAGAAATTAAACTATCCTAGTTCTATTTACAGTCCCCAAGCTGTGAAACAGACTTGGGTGTACTGGGTTTTTTCTTCCTTTTTCCAGCTTGAACCTATAGTGTGAAAGAGGATATTTTGTGGTTGACACTTTTTATTCTTTTGATTTGAGATTATCCTTGCCTCCCTTTCCCTACCTGTGGTTTTTGGCTTTATAGGCCTGAGAAGTAGGGAGACAGAGGCTAAATTGAACAATTCCTACTTGAACTGGATAATAAGTTGGCTTTAAGTCCTCTGTGCTGACAACTGTGTAAAACTGAATCTCATGTGCACTTTTGTGTGATCTAGGGGGTTGCTGCTGGATGTATCTCTTTTTGTTTTCTTGACTCAGGCAGATAATCTATTATTTTCCTTCTTCTGCCAGAGTAACATTTATCCTTATGCTCTTCTTGCTGATGTCCCCTTGCCATTCTAGGTGACTATTAGACAGCACTCAGCAGAACTTCATTCTTGCTTTCCCTCTCTTCTGACATAACCTAATTTATGAAAAAGAGAGTATGTTATTGGCTATTGAAGATCTGGCAATACAGACCAATTCCAGTATCCTACAAAAAGTCTAGCTTGAAGAATGCATTGCAGAAATTTGAGTGTCTTTTAAAGCTCTCTTTCTAGACTTGTTTGATGGATTCACTCCTAAACTTTCCTCTAAGTGGATGGAGTGTGCATTTGTGATTCACAGCACATTGATAGTTTTCTCCACTGATGTCCTCTTCTTCCCTCTGTGATGCCTTCTTTTTTTTTTCATTTTTTATTGTTTTTTTATTGGACATATTTAATGTACACCTTAATGTGATTCATTCTGACATGCTTTTCATTGTGGCATTTACATATATGCATTTTGATGTACATTATACAACCTTCACTTGAATGTTGAGTCCAAGGATTATGGAGCAAGTTTGTCATCATTAATCTTGTAAATTCTTCCTATCCTCAATGTGGTATGTGGATGAGTCCTTCCATATAGAAGTTTAGGGGTGGATGGGAGAGAGAGAGAGAGAATGTGAGGGAGGGAGAGAGGGAGAAAGGAAGAGAGAAAGAGAAAGTGGGGGGGAAATGAATGAGAATGAATACATAGCTATGATAAAATACTTTGAGGTGCTGGATTCTGCATTAGCCAGGCTACTAATTCCTCCATTGCTATTGCTACTGTTGCTGTTGTCACTGCAATAGATGATACACACTTTTTAAAGTAATGTGTATCCAATTGTGGTCAAAATCAATATCTTTTAAAGGGAAAATGTCAGTGAGGATTCAGTGAAGATTCCTTTCTGTTAGAAGTAAAACCAGAATATTTCCCTTTTTAATTGTAATTATACATTAGTGAAGGGGCTGGGACTTAGTTAGCAGAGTGCCACTCTGTGCTCTCTGAGGCCCTGGGTTCAATTTCCCAGCACCACAAAAATGGGAGAAGGACCTGGCAATCCAATGCCAAAGTAATCCTGAAACAATCAGCTATTGAAAACCCTATGAATAGTAGAGAAGCACTGACATAGTTCCAGACATGGCACAGTGTCGGAGAGTGTTTCATTCTGTTATACGTAGGATCGCTATGAGTCAGACCCAACTCCAAGGCACCTAACAACAATAGCATGCGTTAATGTTATTGTTTTGTCGTGTACAAGGGAGATAACTATGGATCCATATCAGTACATGAGATAATTTTAGCAAAGGAGTGCCAATACTTTTAAAATTTAATTTAAAAATATGCACATATTTCTCATTTCTTTTAGAACTCTTTGTAAATAATGCTTCTAGAAATATAAGCATTATTCCTTAGATAACAGAAGAAATAGGAGCATATGATAAAATGCAAGTACTCAACATATATTCAGAAATGATAAACAATAATATAAAGACTTCTCAAACTATCAAAATTGTTTCAATTATCTAATCACTCAGACTCAATATGTTGTTGTTGTTGTTAGGTGCCGTCGAGTCAGTATCCCACTCATAGCGACCCTCATAGGGTTTTCAATGGCTGACTGTTTCGGGATTCCCTTGGGAGTGGATTGCTAGGTCCTTCTCCTAATATAAGTAATTATAAATAAAAAAGCACATTGTGATTTAATGAATATCTTTCAGCAAAGTTGCTCTGCTAGGGAAAAAAGCCAGCACATGAATCAAATATGTATTACATTTAATTAGTTCTCCCCTTGAATCACATCTATAAGAAAAAATAACCACAGAATTTGTATCTCTGAATTTAATCTATATATTTATATGCGTTTTTTACCTTTTTGTAGTAAAAAAGTATATTTTCTCTATTTTTGGCACAGTGTCGCTCACTGATGCACAATACCATTTATTTGGTTTGCAGAAAATGTGCAGCTTAGAAGAGGCTTCCTAACTGGTCAGTGGTTGTGGTCATATTCAGTAAGGGGATCACTTAAGGACTATAATAAAATAAATAAATGTTGCCTTAAAACAGGGATATTTAACAGTCTTGATTTAGGAAATAATGTCTATCTAGAAAGCATTGCTACTTTTAAGAACACATATCATGGTACGATTGAAAACATAATGCGCATCAGTCACAAAGTTAGAATACCAAAGTGCTTCACGCGGGAAGATCAAACATTTAAAAAGACATCATCAACATTCTGTATTCTGGGAGGTCCTAGACCATTTCAAATCATTCTGAAGAAGGTGAATAGATTTGGGCTGCTGCTTAAAAGTAATTTGTCTTGTGGTTCTTATCTAAGAATGAAAATAAGATCTAAAATTCCATAGCAGGGCTTTATAACACATATAAAACTCACAACAATGAAATTGCCATAGTTTTGAACTAGTTTTTCAAATGATTCTTTGTGGAATAATTTGAGTGAAACTAAGTAACTTATCTAGAGGTTTTTCTTCTTTTTAAAAACAGAATTTTGTTTTCATTGTAGTTTTTTTGTAAAAATGCTAATAAAATTAAACTCCCTAATTTGCCCATGGGCTGGGAGTTAGCTCACTTGGTAGGGCACTGCTCTGCAGTCTCTGAGGTCCTGAGTTCAATTCCCAGCACCGTAAAAATGGGAGAAGGGCCTGGCACTCCACTCCCAAGGCAATCCCGAAACAGCCATTGAAAACCCTGTGAGGAACGTTATGAATTGGATACGGACTCGATGGCACGCAACAACAACAACAATTTGCCCATAGCAAATGTCTGAATTAGCTACTGGATATTCAAACTCTTTTGATTTATAAATGCCAACTCTGATTACAGTGTAAGAGTCATGATTTTATTATATTTCCACATATTGTGATTATTTAGTTTTCACATTATTAATATAGTATTTTTAAAAGATACCTTGCTGGATGGGGGTTACATGCCTGACATTCTGGCAGTGGAAGGCTGAGGCAGGAGAATCAGGAGTTTTAGGATAGCCTTTTCTACATAACTTGTTCAAAATCAATCTGAACCCTATGGTGATACCATGTTTCAAAAAACCCAAGGGCCAGGGATGTAGCTCAGTGGTAAAATGGTTGTCTAGTATGCACAAGGCCTTGGCTTTTATCCCTAGCATAAAAAAACACAACACAAAACAAACGAAAATAAATTTCTAAATCATACTTCATTTCCAAAATAGTAATATGATTTTGAAATGATATTAACAAGTTGCAACATATTTTACTCAATATGTTGTTGTTGTTGTTGTTAGGTGCCGTCTAGTCGGTATCCGACTCATAGCGACCCTCATAGGGTTTTCAATGGCTGAGTGCTTCGGGATTGCCTTGGGAGTGGATTGCCAGGCCCTTCTCCCATTTTTGTGGTGCTGGGAATTGAACTTGGGACCTCAGAGACTGCAGCGCAGCGCTCTACCCACTGAGCCAAATCCCAGCCCCTTACTCAATATAGAAAGTACAAATCTTGAAATCATGAATTGGATCTTAGTCCCAGATCTAGCAATTAGTAGTTTTGTAATTTTGGACAAGTAATATAATTTAGGTTTGTGAAATTTACTTCTCAAAATGTTTCATGTTGATATTTAAACTGAATGAGATAGTGTACCAAATTCATGAAAGAGTATTCTTGATTCTAATCTAAATGTTTTCAGTATTATCTGCTATATTGTTTATTGATGTGTTTTATGTAGATTTTTCACAAGGTTGGTAATTTTCTCAGATCTACTTTTAGAGGTATATTCAATATGGTTAGGTGCCGTCAAGTCGGTATCCGACTCATAGCAACCCTCTGTACAACAGGGGAAACACTATTGTCAGTGCTTCTCTGCTGTTCATAGGGTTTTCAATGGCAGATTTATTTTTGGGAGGGGGTTGCCAGGTCCTTCTCCCAAGCCTACAGCTTCTGGTGTTCCCAGGTGGTCTCCCATCCAGGTACTAACCAGGCCCGACCCTGCTTAGCTTCCGAGATCTGACGGGATCGGATGCCACAGGGCTACAGCTGCAGGCGACATATTCAATATAGAAGTTCATATATCTATGCTTCTATTAATAGTAAAACTTACAAAGATAGTGGACTATTATAGTGTAGGGTGGATAATTTATTTCTGTATTTTTCAAGAAAAAAGAAAGCAAATGAGTATAACTGTTGAGCTAAGTAAATGAAAAATATGTACAACACAGAGTTGAGAACAAGTCTTAGACCAGGTTATTTTTAGTTACTATAGGCCTTTTAAATGTTAATGCAGAGTCTTAGGTCAATAGGAGCACCTGTGGTTTATTTTTCTGGAGGGTAGCAATGTACTCTAAAGTTCTATTTTGTTTATCTTAAGAAGAAGATGGAAAGGAGAAAATATTCCGTCTGGAATCATTCTTAAAGAATTGTATAAAGATTACCTTTCCTTTGAAATGGAGAAGGGAAATGTGTATTAAAAATGGTTATGCTCAGATATTTAGTCTGGTTTGGTTCAGAATTTCTCCTTTTGGAGAGAACTGGTGAAGATTAGGCTCTTTACTTCTGCATAGTAGAAGGGTAAGGAAGACCTGTAAAAGGACTCATTCAGATGACAGTTTGCCTCTCAGTCTACTAATTGTTAAAGAAGGGCATCATGTCTGTCAATACTCACATTCATTCTAAGAAAAAATGTTTTGATTGTGCCTTGGAACTAGGATTAACAACTGGAAAGCAAAATTATTGGTGCCACTCCATTGTTTTTTTTTTTTTCTTTTCTCTTTCAAGGAGCACTATTTAAATATCTAAAAACATATTTCCCTTTTAAATGTAAATTGACAAGAGTTTTGTATTCAGTCCAATGTGGATATGCTATAAAAGGTTTTTTTAAATCTTTCATTTTAATTTATTTTTTATTACCTGAATTATTGTACATATTAATTGGGTTTGGTGTGATATATCAATATGTGTGTTCAATACACACTGATCAAATCTCATCCCCATTATCCACCAACCTGTGCCCATACACCCTTCCCTGTCTCTAGTAATCACTAGATTTTTGATATGTCATTTTCCTCTGGCCACATTTTTCGCATAAACTCAAACTCCATTTCAGAATATGGATTACTAGATTACTGTTTAGAATTCAGGACTACTCTAGAGTAACACTGAATCCAAAGATCAATATAAGAACATACATTCTCAACTTCCAACTTTTTCTACTGTGAAAAGGATTTTCTCATGTGAAGTTTTCAGAAATATTATCTTGTAAGATTAACAAAACAAAAGTCCTTACAACAGGGTGAGTATTTAACTTCACAATAAACGGAGAAGAGATTGAGGTTGTCCACGATTTTGCTTTGCTTGGCTTTATAATCAACACCCATGAAAGCAGCAGTCAAGAAATCAAAAGACGTATTATTTTGGGAAAAGCTGTGGCAAAAGATCTCTTTAGAGTATTGAAAAGTAAAGATGTCACATTGAAGATGAAGTTGTGCCTGACTTATGCCATGGTATTTTCAGTTGCATCATGTGTTTGTGAAAGCTGGACATTGAACAAGGGAGACAGGAGAAGAACTGATGCTTTTGAATTATGGTGCTAGAGATGACTATTGAATATACCATGGACTGCCAAAAGAACCAACAGATCTGTCCTAGAAGAAGAGCAACTAGAGTGCTCCTTGTAAGCAAGGATGGCTAGACTGCATCTTATGTATTTTGGACTTGTAGTCAGAGGGATCAATCCCTGGAGAAGGACATCATGTTTGGGAGAGTGGCAGGTCAGCAAAAAAAGGAAAGCCTTGACACAGTGTCTGCAACAATGGACTTAAACATAAATAAGATCATGTGCCTGGCACAGAATCAGGAAATGTTTAGATCTGCTGTACATGGGGTCGCTATGAGTTGGATTTGACTCAACACCACTCAAAACAAGATTAATTTTCTTTATTTTTAATCGTGGTAAAACATACCACCTTTAACATTTTAAATTGTGTTTTTAGTAAAGTATATTCATAGTGTTATGCATCCAAACTCCAATGCTTCATCTTGCAAAAAGAAAATTCCATACATATGAAACAACTCACCACTCCTCCTTCTAGCCAGCCAGTGGCAAACATCATTCTGCTTTCTGTGTCTGAGTTTTATTACTCTAAGTACCTCATATAAATAAAATCATGCATTACTTGTCTTTTTTGTGACTGACTTATTTAATTAGCATGAAGCTCTCAAGATTCCTGTGTGAATTAGCATGTGGCATTATTTCTTTTCTGATGGATATAGTGTTGCACATATGTAACACATTTTGTTTATCTATTAATGGCTATTTGGTTTGCTTATGTATTTGAATAATTATGCTTTGAACATCAGTGTATTGATATCTGACTCTACTCTTAATTCTTTTGGATATAGTCAGAAATAGAATTGCTGTTTCACCTAATAAGTCTACTTTTAATATGTTGATAAATGATCATACTGTTTTCCATTGTAGCTGCAGTATTTTATGTTCCTACCAATAGTGCATAAATAATGCCATTTTCTCCATCTTTGCTAGTTTTTGTTATTTTCTGTTTTTATTAAAAAAATTTTTTTTATATAGTGGCCATTTTCAGTGTAAGGTGGTATCTCATTGTGGTTTTGATGTGCATTTCCATGACAATTAGTGATGTTGAGCATCTTTTCATGTGTTTGTTGTTTGTATATCTTTGGAAAAATTTAAGTTCATTGCTATTTTTAAAATAAGGTTGTTTGGCTCTTTTGTTGTTGAGTCATAGATTTTTTTTCTCTTTTTTTCTTTTTTCTTCTTTTCTTTTCTTTTATCTCTGCTAGGGATCAAACCTAAAGCCTTGTACATCCTAGGTAAGCAGTCTACTTGAGCTATATTCCCAGTCCATGGTTCTTTAAATATTCTGGATATACCCTCCTTATCAGATATATGATTCACAAATATTTTCTCCTTTTGCCTTTTACTCTGTTGATTGTATTCTTTGATGTATTCTTTAAGATTAATTTAAGGTTGTTGTTGTTAGGTGCTGTTGAGTGGGTATCCGACTCATAGCGACCCTCTTTACAACAGGGGAAACACTATTGTCAGTGCTTCTCTGCTGCTCATAGGGTTTTCAATGGCAGATTGATTTTTGGGAGGGGGTTGCCAGGTCCTTCTCCCAAGCTTACAGCTTCTGGTGTTCCCAGGCGGTCTCCCATCCAGGTACTAACCAGGCCCGACCCTGCTTAGCTTCCGAGATCTGACGGGATCGGATACCACAGGGCTACAACTGCAGGCAATTTAAGGTAATGATATAAATATAATTGTTTCCTTTGATTGAATATTGAATGATTTTTCCTTTGTTTCCAGAGATACGTTATTGATCCTTTTGACTGAAAGAATACATCACTGATTTTTTTGACAAACTATAGAATGATGGTGTTTCTTTTTTAGTGTCTTTTCACATTAAGAATTTTAAAACTTTTATATGTTAAATATGTATGTATTACTTCATAGTTACTGAGTTCAATCTCTTTAAGAAAGGTTCTTTTATTCCAAAAGTATAATATCTCCTAATTTAAAAAAAGTTAATATGTTATTGTCATATGCTACTTTTTGTAGAAAATTTGTTTGTATGTCTTGAGGTAAAACTATTTTTCCTTTGAGAAATGTAGACAGTTTTACCAAGAACATTATTAAGTGGCCATTATTTTCCTATTTCTTATATTATTTTATTATTGTATTTAATTTAACCAATATCTGGAGTTTGTTCTGGGTCAATGAGTTCTTTCTATTTCTATGTCAAGTATGTTGTTGTTGTTATTAGGGACTATTGAGTTGCCACTGACTCGTGGCGATCCTATGGATGAAACACTACCCAAAACTGTGCCATGCCTGGCACTATTGTCAGTGCTTCTCTGCTATTCATAAGGTTTATCCTCATTTTGAGTCATGCCACATTAACGAATGTAGGTCCCTAGTTCTTTACTCCATTTCCATCATCAAGGTATCCTCCATTTTGAGGAAGCAACTGTTCTCTAGTAGTCTTTTAAGTGCCTTCCAACTTTGGGGGACTCATTTTCTGGCAGTATATCTGACAGTGTTTCTCTGGTATTTATAGGGTTTTCAATGGCTAGTTGTTTTTGGAGTGGGTTGCCATGTCCTCCTCCCTAGTCTGTCTTAGTCTGGAAGCTCAGCTGAAACCTGTCCACCATGGGTGTCCCTACTGGTATCTCAGATACCAGTGGCATAGCTTTCAGTCTCATAGCAACACGCAAGCCCCAACAGTACATCAAACTGACAGACAAGTGGGGGATAACAAATTAGTCATCAATAATTAGTTATAGTGGGATGAGTCACTATTTTTCTTCAACAATTCTGAAAATAGAGACAGTCTCAGAAGTCCTTTTCATTGGCTAGCTCTTCAGATATTCCTAAGACAATGCCTTCCCAAGACATAAGTTTTCAATATGGAACCTTTACACATACTAATAATAGTTATATAACAATTTATGTTGCTCACATAATCAATTGAAATGTAAATACTCTTCTGCTCTGAAACAACAAATGTGTTTGCTTAAGTATTATATAATTTGTATAGACATTTTTAAATAGGGGAATAATATAGGAAAAAAGAACAAATTCTCCATTATGCCTTCATTCATAAATAAGGCATACTTACATTTCACTGTATATTTTTTCTTCTGAAACTTTTAATGCAATTTTCATTTTAAAAACTCAGTTTTCTCATCACTAAAATTATAGCACAAATATTCCTTTGTATTCTTGGTATTGTTTTTCCCTTTATATTGAAAAGGTAATTCTGCCCAGATGTTATTTTAAAAACCACACTGGTAAATATTTTTAAAATTTTTTTGGTTTATTTTCTGCATTTTACCTTCTATTAAGATAGAAGATCTAATTTGTTACTAGTGTTTGGTATTAGTAATCGTTCATGGAATATTATTGCATATACAGATTTTTCTTCCATTAAGATTCTTTTTTTTTTTTTTTTTGGTACTGGGGGTTGAACCCAGGGCCTTGCGCTTGCATGCTCTGCAAGTGCTGGACCACTGAGCTGCATCCCCAGCCCATTTTTTTACTTTTTGAGACAGAGTCTCGCTAAGTTACTCAGACTGCCTCTGGTCTTGAACTTTCGATCCTCCTGCCTCCTCCTCTCAAGCTGCTGGGATTACAGGCATGTGCCACTGTGCCCGGCTATTAAGATTGATTTTTTTTTTTTGCTCAATTTTTAGAATTTCAATGACTGATTTAGACACATATTATCAAACTGACTTACAAAATATGATGTCAGTTATGGTCCCACTTACATTATGAGAAGCACTGTTGTATCAATAGAAGCACTGTTGTAATGTTTAAAAAAGAATATTTTATAGTTTTATAGGTAACTCCCCAAATTTCCAATGATCATTTTAATAACATTCATTTATTATTCATTTTAATAGTAGCTGTGAAGTTAACCTTATTTTCTGAATGTTTACTACTCTTTGGTAAATGATCTATACCTTTCAGGTATACATTTGGTATTAGTGTTTTACTCATTTCTTAAAGCTTTCTCTGAGACCTTATAATTTTATAAACATTATCCCCGGATTTCTGGTTGAAAATGTCAAATTAATAATGTACACTTTAACTTCTCTCCCTTCCAAAATTTCAGAAAATAATGCAGGGATAAAAGAACTTATCTCACCAAGGACTAAGGTGGAGAATGAGAAAATAAACTAATGTAATGAATACATTAACAGATAATAGGAGAGAATCACGTAGTAATCTCTTTAGATGCTATTATGATTTGAATCTAAAATTTCCCCCTAAAGTCATGTGTTTGAATGCTTGGTTCACAGCTGAGAGGCTGTGGAACTTTGGGAGATGGGATCCAGCTGGCAGAAATAGGTCACTGGGGGCAGGCCTTTGAAGTTTTATTTGGGGCCCTAGTTCCAATTGCTCTGTCTGCTCCCATCTACTATGATGTGAAGTTGTTTCCCACGGGACCTACCACTATTATGCTGTATCTCCCTGCCTTAATGGATTGAAATCCTCTGAATCATGAGGCAAGTAAATTTACATTTCATCCTTAAGTTAGTCTGTCAGGTATTTTGCCACAGCAACAAGAAAAGTGACTAACACAAATGTTAAAAAATTAATAATGATATTAAGTACTAGATAATACTCAATATCCATTGTCAATAAGAACTCCTATAAAATCAATAATAGAATGAAGCTTCATTAATATAATTAATTAAGATTACCCAAAACATGGTGTGATCACTGTATTCAATGATATAATCTTAGAAATATTTCATTTAGGTTCAGGGAAAAGATGAGGATGCTTCATATTTCTACTCCTACTTAACTAAGTAATGGAGGCGTTCTCCTGATAAGAAAGGGAAAAAATTGTGAGCTAGATATGGTGTTTCATACCTGTAATTATGGAAATGAGGCTAGCCTTGGTTATATAGTAAGAGCCTCCCAATGGAAAAAACAGTGGATAAAGATTGGTATAGAATGGATCCCTAAAGATTTTAGCAGGAGAATGGATGGAGTTTTAATGCATAAAAATTGTAATTGATAAGGTTATCAGATGCATTTTGGAATTTGAAAAGTGGATAGGCACTGGGTCTGGTGGAACATCGGAAACAATAGGAAAAGATATGTAGAAAGTAAATAAAATGGAAAAAAGTCAACAGTTGGTATTATTTGAAGGTGATCACAACATAGAAAATAGTCTATTGGCAAATAATAAAATTCACAAGAGGTTTACACAATCTTCACATGCAAATGACAGGTCACATGGTGAGAGAAGCAGCAGGAAGGATTTAGGGGCCAGGCTTGCTCTTTTTATAACAACTCACTCTTATAGGAACTAACTGGGGTCCCACAGAACTACATTAATCTGTTCTGAGGATGGTACCCTCACACTGTCCTAATCACTTTCTACCAGACACCACCTCTTAAAGGTTCCACAACTTCTTGAATTCACCACACTGGAGATCAAGCTACCAGCATGTGGACCTTTGGGGGACACTCAAGGCATAACCAAATCATAGCAGTTATTATGTAAATAGCAACAAAATATGAGGTACATAGAAATAAATATAAGAATAAAAGTATAAATTAAAAGTGTGTAGAAAGACATTGAAAATATATGGGAAGACAAATATATATACTAGGTTCATGAATATGAAGATTCTCAAATTTCAGTTCTCCCAACTTGATCTGTAAACTTAGTGACTAATAGTTTCTTAAGGACTTGAGAAGATTCTATAAAATTTATTTAAACTAGTAAAAAATGTATAAGACACTTATTCAGACATTACTGTGAGGGTTTCTAGTACCGCATAATAAGATTTGATAGTCCAATCTGTCATTCACACTTTCATTGCTTTGACAAATACCTGAGAAAAACACTTTAAAGGAGGACAAGTTTATTTGGACTCACAATTTCAGGGATTCCAGTCAAGGGCCATCTGGCTTCATTGTTTTTAGGTCCATGGAAAGGCAGAACATCATGGCAGAGGGCATGGCAAAGGAGAATTGTCTCACCTCCTAGTGGCCGGAAAGCAGAGAGAAACAGGAAGTGGCTGGAGACAACGTATATCTTTATAGGGCACACCCCAAGTGACCTACTTTCTCCAACTCAGCTCAACCTCCTACTCCCTACTCCCTCCCAATAGTCCTATCATATTATGAATCCATCAAGGGATTAATCCATTGATTAGGTCAGAGCCCTCATGATACAATCATCTCTGCTTGGATCCACCAGCTGGGGACCAAGCCTTGAATACATGAGCCTTTTGGGAGGAGGACTTCATATTTCAAACCATAACAAATAGTAATTAAATCAATGTAATATCAGTGTAGCGATAAACACACAGACCAATGAAACAGAATAAAGTACTTCAAAGTACTCTTATGTATATGTGGACATTTGATATATGAGAAAGGTGGCTATGCAGATCACTGGGGAAAAGATGAACTTTGTGAAGCAGAAAAAAATTAATCATCCACATGATAAATGGAAATTGAATTTTTCCAGCAAGCCACACGCAAAAATCAATTTTGGTTAGATGGACCATTTAGTTTGAAAAACAAAATTTAAAAAACCAAAGAAAATATGTAGAAACACCCCTTTTGCCTCTGTGTGTGTGTGTGTGTGTGTGTTGTGTGTGTGTGTATGTATGTGTGTGTGTAGTGACTTTTTGAACAATTCATGAAAAGCACATATTATTAAGAAAGTCTGGGATACTGAGTGTGTGACTAATAGGAGTTCCAGAAATACAGAACAGAACACATGAAAGTAATGAATTTATTAAATAATTGATATGAAAAAATTCCCTGTATTTAAAAATATGACTCTGTAGAGTGGCAGGTTCCCACCAATATCCTGGTACAATAAATGGAAAAGGAAACAAAAACAACTATACACAGAAACAGAAAGCCATGTTATTTTGAAGTTCTAAGAACAACTGCAATAATGAAACTACCAAAAATCTTAAGGTCAATTTGACTTCATCTCATCCGTTCTATTTCTCTCCCTAATCAATGTAGCTGCTCAGAGTCCTACATTATACTTTTACCATATTTTTCACAGCATTCCTTACCTTTTACTCATTTTACTGCCATGTAGTTCAAGTTGTTATCATCACTTTACTAGGTTATTTCAATAACTTCCAAGTTAATCTTTCCCTAAAATCTCACTGCATTGTAATCTATCAGTTCTATGCATCTAGACATTTGCATTAACAGTGCCCAAAATTGTTCTTTAAACTAAGGCCAAATTCATCTTGGAATTGAAAGGTCTGCATAGAACTACTACAACTATTTTTTGAACGTTTCCCCACTATGCATATGCATATCATTAATATGTGTGTCTCTGTATCTATGACAGTATCCCCTAGTCACTGTTTCATTCATTACTTTGCTCATGCTGTTTCATCCACATGAAGTGTCCTCTTTATGTATCTCTTTTTGTAGAAATTTCACCTAATCTTCAAAGTCCAATGCAAATGCTGTCTCCTTTATGAAATCTTTTTTGAACCTACACCAACATGATAAGGCAGTTACCTCACTGGACATCCATATTTATTGGAACACTTTGAAAACATTTGCAATTTTTGCTTTATAGTAATTTACATACCTGTCTTGTCTTATTCATAGTATTTGATTTTAAGCCCTTTGAAGAAAATATTTTATTTTGTGTATCTTTATATTTTGGTACCTAACATGGCTTTCACTATGAAGGATCTGATAAACATTTGTTATATTGAATTAAATCTTAATTTTGTTCAGTTAGTTACTTTTAATATCAAAAAAGTTTTGATTTGGTGACAATAAAATAAGATTTATTATGTGTGAATTAACTAGTTCATCCTACTGAATTGATATCTCACAGGCATAGACTTAGGTATAAAA